>JAUMTR010000026.1:8411939-8494592 GCA_032270685.1 Microctenopoma stevenorrisi
GCAATTTATGTTCCGTTTTTGTCTCTGTCCTTTAATGTAGCGCCATGGTCCTGGGGAACGTAATTTCATTTCACCTTTTACTGTAACATGTATATTGTTGAAATGACAAATAAAGCAACCTTGAACCTTAAACCTTGAACCACCACCAGTCTGAACCGTTGATACAAGGAATGATGGATCCATGCTTTCGTGTTGTTGACGCCAGATTCTGACCCTACCATCCAAATGTTGCAGCAGAAATCGAGAGTCATCAGACCAGGCAACTTCTTTCCAAACTTCTATTGTCCAATTTCAGTGAGCCTGTGCAAATTGTAGCCTCGGTTGACTGTTAGAGCTTAGGGGAGTGGCACCCGGTGTGGTCTTCTGCTGCTGCAGCCCATCTGCCTCAAGGTTCGTTGTGTGTTCAGAGATGCTCTTCTTCATACCTTGGTTGTAACGAGTGGTTATCTGAGTCACTGTTGCCTTTTAACAGCTTAAACCACTCTGGCCATTCTCCTCTGCTGCTGCTGCTGGATGTTTTCCCTTTTTCGGAACATTCTCTGTTAACCCTAGAGATCCCAGAAGATCAGCAGTTTGTGAAATGCTTAGACCAGCCCATCTGGCACCAACAACCATGCCACGTTCAAAGTCACTTAAATCACCTTTCTTCCCCATTCTGAAGCCCATGTCAACGTGCCTAAACGCATTGAGTTGCCACCATGTTATTGGCTGATCAGAAATTTGCGTCAACGAGCAGTTGGACAGGTGCCTAACAAAGTGGCCGGTGATTGTATTTTACACTCTCTGTCTCATCATACCCTCTTAATTGCCCTCACAAACATAACAATCTGTTAAAGTATGAACTGTGCTGACAAGTGTCAGTTTGACAATAGTCAGCTGCCTAAAAGATAGATCCAACACATTCCAGCTTCCTCATGCAACACTGATTTTCAGCAGCAACAATTTTAGCATCCTGAGTCTCAGGTTTTTCTCTATTGCACTTACATTTTCTCTTAATGTCTACTTTTACTTCTATCAGTGTCACAGTGTGGTGGTTTAATCAGGGTTAGAAAGAAAACAGGACAGATCTGTAAACTATGCACTATGAAATCACTATCAGTGAGTTTTCAGCTTTGGTACTGTTGTTGGTTCCTGGACAGTCTTCTATTATATCATACATGTCATAGAAGCTTTTGTTGTAACAACAAGAAGGTGGAAAATGTGATTCGTTTTGCCTGTCACCAAATTGCCATTTGCAAAAATAAATGACCGACAGACCACTTGCATAAATAGGGAGTTACAGTCTTTCTCTTGCAGACATGCTGATGCATTTTTATAAATGGTTCATATGGCAATGATGAGCGATTGCTGATTTACATGCGAATCAACATTTTTACCTTAAGTCTGAGCGTTTTCCTCGTGCATCCTCCTGCAATGCATCCATTTACTGAGTCTTCCATTGTGCACTCGTTAAACATGTCGTTGTACTGTAATGGCAACATTCCTTTCATCCCCATGAAAGGCCGGACCACAGCATAATGTCTGAATATTAGTTTGTCTTTGCCATCCATTTGTATCTGAAAAGAAAGGAACATGTGATAAGTTTACTTCATACCTAGGTCTCCACATAGACAGTAAGCTGGACTGGTCCAAGCACTCGCTGGCCACCCTCAAGAAAGGCCATTTCCTATGCTTTGGTGTGCTGGGGGCGACAGCATGAAAGTGGATGATTGTGAGACTGCAGTCATTCATCCTCCAGGGTGTATAACATTTTCTGATTCTGATTAATGCACAACAAACCAAAAGCTACTGCTACTGCTATATGACTTTAGCTTTTTGCTATATTTGCAAATGGCAGACCTTCTTCAGTATGACACATATTCAAAGGTTTATTTCACTATGATGCCAGCAACACAGGCCAATATTTTATGCTAAACTGATGAAGCAATGCGGTGCCATCTATCTCAAGCTCTTATAAACAGAATGTGACACATGCAGCCGTTAAAAACTCAAAACAACCTAGACATAATTATACCTGCGGAGGCACCCAGCGTGACTCACTTGCCGGAGAACATTTTCTGTTATATAGCAAGAAATGTCATGCCAATGGAGACAAATACTGCATAATGCCAGTGCTTCAGATCTGCTGAGGAACAGCACACAAAGCTTTGAGATAATAATTATCTCCACAGGTGTCTCTGAAGGTGCGAATGATCACCAGCTACTACAGATGAGGGCCATGACAACTGCGACATAAGCGAAGCAAAGCAGTGGCTGATGTTGACACGACTTTTCACAGTCAAGAGACCCAAGATCAGCAATAATAAACGCAAATACACCTGGAAAATCTCCTCAAATCCTGCTCATTACCCACTCATTAGTCATGTTTTATCACATCTGTTTATTTCATTACAAACTCCACAAACTTGAGCTTCACACACAGTAACATAGTATGTTTGTATATTAACATACTGTATCAAGTGCTCCTGTGGGTTTCTGGATATTAAAAAGAGGGATATGGTGAAGCGTCAGGCTAAGGCATCATTTACTGGAAACCTATACACGTTCCGGACCATTTCTAAACAGGCTATAACACACGATATACATTTTAGCACCACACTGTGCTCACCTGGAAGCTGTAAATATGATAATCAACATAACTGCAAACATAAAGTAGTACATTTTGATGCATTTGCATTGATTCCCTCAATAAAGTTTTATTGCACTTTTCACCTCTAGTATCAACATTTACCTAATGTGCGATTGCTAATGGCATAATCTAAAAACTACCTTAACTATAAACTTGTGACAATAATCTTTCAAACAACATAACAGCTGGATGAAAAATATTCTTAGTAACTACATACATGAAGCCCTTAAGCAACTGGCCCAGTGTAGCTGCTGAGGGGACAGAGGAACAATATGTGAAACTTAAAATGTGAACTTATTATAAAATCTTCAAAGTTTCTGCAAAAGCATCTCGTTGTGTCACAACAGTTCAAGTACTGTGGTTGTGAGAAGCCTTCAGCGAAAGATTTTTTGTTAATGCTCAACATTTATAATAGTATATCTGACTATGTGTGTCAAGAATTCTTATAATCATGCCTCCTAAATAACGATGAGCTTAAATGTGTGGATGAGTTCAAAGCTAAAATGATTCTTAATGATTTTTCCAATTCTTGCTCCAGTTAAGTGTTAACAGAGGACAACTTCATGTTCCTCAGTTCACTCCTTTCAGTCGTCTTTTGTTCCACCTGTCAGTGTGGATTTAGACTCCCTTGTAGGCCTTGGCTGAAATAGGCGTACCACTGCTCAAGTCTCTGCAACGAACAAAAGCCCATTAAGATGTTTAAATCAAGACTTTCATGCTGAGCACACACAATAGAGATTTCTATTTTTCCTCAAATAATCCACTAAACGTTTGGAAGAATAAAGGAAACCACAAATAAACAAAGATATGTTTCAAACCCCTCTAACCACAAATGGAAAACATATATATGACATAGATTAAATGATCCACTCTAGACTGATGATTTGATTAAGGTGTGAAAAAGGGGGGTTTCAATGGAAAACATGTCACAAATATCCAATGTTTGTGTTAAGTTGTAAAAAATGATCCAAAGAGAAATATGAAAAGACTGTCAGAGAATGTATTCTGGAGTCCTGCTGATGTCCTTTGTCCTGGCTGAATACATCATGACTAACAAGCCTTGGAGTGGATTAGGCACAGAGGATTGAGCAATTTGCCTAGACTAGGTTTATACTGTGGAATACTCTAGATCACAGATCGTCATATTCCCGCAAGATGGGAAAAACCTTAATAAAAGGCCAATATTTCGTACGGTGACAAAGACATACGTAACCAAGAGTACAATATCAGACGCGTGCCAGCTAGAAGAAATTCTAATTAATTTGAGCGTCAGTTTATCGAGGTCTTCAATAATCTGACCATGGGATGCACATTCACTGGTCAAATCGAATGATGTGCTTTGCTTTTGATGAGAGGGAGGACACACAACAAAAGCAGTGTGGCACTGACATGAAAAGGAAAACGATAACAGACATAACAGAGCGATAAACAGTACAGTGGAAAGTTACTGGTAACCACAGTCTTCATCCTCAGAGATTTAAAAGCAGACATCACGTCTTCTGATTTACCTTACTTTGTAGTTCTTGGTTTTGTTGTGGGGAATCGCAGACTGCTCCCACCGCTTTTCTATTAATCGAGCATAGTCCTCCGTAGTCTGCAGTAAAGACTGCCGCCATCTTTAATCACAACACAGTCCATCTGTCGATGGTTCTTCCCTTTCTACCCTCTGTTTCTCTGTTCCAGTCTCTCTGTTCCAGCCTTCTCTGTTTGTTGTGGGGGGTTCTTATTTTCCATCCAACATCAAACCACCATATCGACAGACTCATGGGCTGCCCAGTAGGGGGGAAGCTTGAACATGCTGCATTGGCTGTTGTCCTTTCCAAGCCGCAGATTAACTGACCACATTTATTTTTCTCAGAATGATATGGATAGCCCGCAAAAAAAATTATTTCAGCTATCAGGCCAACAATCCTGGCCTCAAAGCTCCACTGTGATTGTCCCTGATCGCATCTTTTCCTCTGATTTTCTGACTGATGGGATTTGATGGTGTCTTTGATTGAGGCCACATCTGTGTATCTACTTGCAGATTTGTAAATTCATTTACAATATATTCTGATCATTCAAAGAAATGTTGCATGACATATATTTCTCACTGTTCGATGACATGTAACGCAAAAAGAGCATCTTCCATTAAAGCGAAGCTCAGCTGAAACAAAATGTGACCTAAACAGCTTCGGACTACATTAACAAGTACAAGCAGGCTCTGCTTTCTTCAAACTAATGCATTTCATTTAAAGTGACATTCCTTTTTTGTTCTTCCTCGTCCCTTTTTTGCATTCAAAGCTTGAATGCAAAGGCGTATCTTGTTTTGTTGTTACTGCTTTTGTTCTGCCAAACTCCTTCAATGCACAATAAGAGGAGTTGAATTTCAAAATGGTAGATGCTCTCACCTTCCTCTCCTGCTGCGTGGCTCGTCGGATCTTGTTTCTCTGGTCCGCCATGACTGGGCACAGTCCCCTTCCTGCAACTCTGCAATACTTTCTCATACTCATAACCCTGTTTCTGATTCTTACTAGGGTGTTGTTGAAAGATGAGCATCTTTACTTTATATTGCAGCTTCAGCCGTGCAACCCTATTGGAGGAAACAAGGACCAGATGATTGTCTGCACAGTCGTATTGTAGCTATGGTAACAGACCCAACAGGCATGACTGATGTGCACCTAATTGCTCCACACACATTAAAAAACAGAGAAAAACACTTAAACATAAGTTAGGCAGTATTGAGCCAAATCTAACTGCCCTCTTTATTGTTTTTAATGGGCTGTATCAGAAAGTAATGTTTTGTTTAACTTTCATCCATCTATTGAAGATGGAAGTTGTGAAAATAGCCTAGAAAATTAGCAGATGAATTCAAAGAAAGCCGGAGAAAGATGGATGAAAAGACATTTTGGAGAAAGGGGGAGAGATGATATTGCCTTTGTTATGTTGCTTTATCAGCTGCTTACCTTTCAACTGGATTTCACACTTGCGTGTCTTGTTGTGGCCAGGGTCAGATCCAGCACACCCTTCACACAATGACCAATTTTCTCCTCACACTGCATCAGCAAGGACCTGTAGTGTTGCGTGAAACTTGGATTGCCTGGATTTTTATACAATTAAACAGATTTTTTTACCCTGTCAGTAGCCTGTGCAAACATGCAGTTTAGTTAATGTGAATAATAATGTATTTCTAACCATTGGTTTACTTCAGGAAACTCTGGCAAGATACTGTCGAAAAGCTTTTACTGAATTCTTGCCCCTTTAAGTAACCGAATAATGTTACCATCAGTCATGTCTTATTACTTCAATGTCGTCCAGTCTAAGAAAATGCTTCAGCTTGCTTTAACACTAACACTCTAAACAAGGACACGTATTTATATACACGTCCAATATGATTAGTATAGACGACTACAAATCAAATTTACTGCACAGTACGTGATCACAGATATGTACACATGTATTTATGGTGTAGAATTATGAGGACAGTGAAGCATTATTAGCATTTAACTAATTGTTGTATCAGCTTTCGTTTTGCTACTTAGTTGGTTCTTTCATGTTGCATATTATCTCCTAACAACACCGTCTCTTAACTTTCTAAAACAATCAAACAATTTAAAGAAGTTGACTTGTGACCCTTTGCACCATCTATTTTCTACCACTTTGTATGTTCCTTTTTTTCCTTTTTAGATTTTATTTTAGATCTTTTTTTTATTTATTTATATAAACTGAAATTTGGTGCTCTGGTACTGGAAACTGAATTTCCCTGAGGAACCTTCCTGACGTTTTAATAAAGTTCTATCTAATCTAATTACAAGTAACACAAGACATACATGCTGTTAGCATAAAGAGATGTTTCTATCTGGCTACCGGCACCTTTACTGTTTTATGTCAATACAAATATATATATATGTATAATAATAATAATGTGGCCATTAATATTATGAGGCCTAATTTAAAACACACAGTGGATAATGAATGAGTAGCTTTTAGCCTGTTGAAATAATTTCATTTAATTGCTATAGGCCTCCTTCCAACAATTGATCCCTTCTTTGATTATTTAAAGCCAAAAAATCAGCAGGCATATTTTGAGTATTTGTTTTTGACGAAGCTGATAAAGTGGAGATTTGTTTTTAAATTGACTTGAATATGCTTTAGTACATTACAGTAAAAAACTTGACAGTGCTGCGTCATCAGACTTAAACATGACATACAGTCATCAGAACAAGTTATGCTGCTTACAGAAATACAGAATGAACCATAAATGGCCTCCTTGATAAGTGCTGTATATACATTTTCTTGTCATATATTAGAAACTTAGCAAATGTTCTTGAGTCTAACTCTTGTTTATATAGTAAAAAGAGCAAATTCCGCAGAGACAAAGTGCATCTGTTCAACAGAAGAAATTAATATTCTCACAGACTCAGGGCAAAGGGAAATATTCTTGCAGATGCAGCTCTGCAAAATAAGATGATTTTTCAAAGCAATGGAACAATAAATAATTAAACAGATTTCTACAATAATACTTCTTATTCACTCAGGAAGTGTGTTGAAAAAAAATGCCCCAGATCCATGTGAACTCTGACTGGAACATACTGTATCTTTCAGGTTATGATGTTTGGTTATGAGGAGGTTGCTTTAAAAAAGCACAAAAGTCCATGTGACTGTTCGATTTGCTTAATAATGCTTTTAATAATTATATTATTAATTAATGTGGCATCCACATAAAGGAATAAATAGTCATGTAGATGATCAGTCAGCATTAATACTTAAAACTTACAATTTGATAAGAGTTTTTTCTCTAACTTATCATTCTCAAGTCAGGATAGAATACACCTAGTTTTCTTGTGCATTTTTAATATAATTTTAAGTGAAAGGTAGATGTAGTCTGAGTAAATTTTTTTACATTTTAAGATGCTGAACCTTTGTGCGTTATTCAAAAGAAGCTCCTCGGTTGTCTGTGTGTTGACAGCTATAAGCGGGTCAAGGTGAATACTCCACATCTGTGATTTTCCCTGCTAACTCATTCCCAATGGAAATGGGTCTTATTCATTTTTCAAACATCCTCTAGGATATCTGATCCAAAAAAAAAGGAAAAGGGTTCCCTGAGGCGAGCGTTCATCTTTGATGTTTTGAAAAGAAAGACAGTGAAAAGCTGCAGTCTGGCTTCATGCATATTGTATTGCTGAGAAAAGAATTACAAGCAGCACACTGGTTCTCAGTGTTATTAGCTATGCAAGCTCAATCTCAGTCTGTTCAGTACTGATTCAGAACAAAATATCTTGATTGTTCAGTGTGCATATAAGGAACTTTGTTTGATCCTCTCACCTTTTCTCTATCACTAATGTACTAAACATTTTAAATCAAATTTAACTTATATTTGTCACATACACAGTCATACACAGTAGAATATGCAGTGAAATGCTTAAATGGCCGCTTGTGACCTTAAAATGTAAGAAAAGTTAACAAGAAATAAATAGAACAAAATATGTAAAATCACAAATATTGGTCCATATTGTCCAAAATCTGCATTGTGCACATTACTACAGATGAGTAAGTGGCTTCTCCTTTATATCAGTGAAGGTAGGTTCTAACAAAAATATTGTTGCAATGCGATTAATCAGCACCACAAACATTTAATCATCAGCATACAGTACAAACACTGTAAAAAATGTTTTATAATCGTCACTCACTGTAATGCAATGGTACATAACTATGTAGCAATTTCCTGGTTGTAATCACTAACTACTAATATTGCCTACAGCTACAGTATATTGTGTCATATTGCAACCATATATTGCTATAAATACCACTTGTAAAAGGTTAAATGGAAACATAAAGTTCGTTCAGCCATGGGTGTGTGTTGTGTCACAGGGCACATTACGTCATGTGGGTAGCAGCGTTTGGTCGTGTCACTTCAGAACTGGGCCGTAATAATGTCAGCATTTCTATCCAACAGAACTAGGAGAAAGGCGTGAATAAAGTGTTATTGATGAGCAGGGACCTCTGCTTGCTGAGGGATGCAGCGCACCAGAGCCGCGTTGTTCTCATGCGGTAGTTAACAGCTTTCTCTTGTGGCTGAATTACAACAATACACGTAACACGTGATCTTTTCGTATGAGCGCCCGACTTAGTGATTCCACAAATTGGGTACACGTGGCCTCGTAAGCGCAGGCGCGGTGGCCAAGTGGTAAGGCGTCGGTCTCGTAAACCGAAGATCGCGGGTTCGAACCCCGTCCGTGCCTTTTTCCAAACGTGACCTCAATTTGTTCCATGCTCTAGCAACGTGTGTGAGGCTGGCAGTGAACTTTACAAAATGTTTGAGTGAGCTCCACTGCCTGTGAAGCTCCACTGACAACACAGAAGTGTAACGAATGACAATTTAATCTGCACGTCAAACAAATAGGCTTCATCCATGAGTTTAGCTAGAGGCAGATAGGTCTAGCACCAACACGGATTCTGTAGCCTATTAAAAAAGTGTGCATACACTGCAACAACACTAGAAATACATAGAAATGCCAGCAAGAAAAGAACAAAATTAATGTTATTAAAATGAATTACTTTAGATACAGTTAAGATGTGTTTAAACAGATATGTTGAAACACAGTGGTTATATTCACTAACTAAGAACATCGGACACAACCTCTTCCAGCTTCTACCCTCTGGCAAACACTACAGAGCTACGTTTGCTAGAGCCACCAGACATAAGAACAGTTTCTTCCCCCAGGAAATATCACTAATGAACAACTGACTGCTGCTGCTACATGGACACAAACTGCACTAAACTCAGCACACTGTATACACACACACACATACACAGTCTTGTCTCTCTGTCTTGTTACAAAGAGTGTTGTATTTTTGTCTGCAATTTGTCTTTAATTTATTGTATTTGTTTTTCTGTCTGTACTGTCCTAGAGTCCTAGCTACTAAAGACCAAGGCAAATTCCTTGTATGTGCAACATACTTGGCGAATAAAGCTGATTCTGATTCTGATTCTATTGGCTGCAAGGTGTCAATTTTCAAATAAAAAGGCAATTTTCTCTATTAAGAAGATTTGTCAAACAATGATTATGGGTATTTTTATTTGATATTTCTTGCAAAAGTTTACATAGGAACACGACGAACTGTCCCTTTAAGACTTCTTGTCTCTTAAATTTTTTGACTCTGTCGCTTTCCTGTTATTTCCGGTGTTACACCTTTTACCGTGACCAATCCGATTCTGTGACGCCAGGGGGCGCTGTTTCTACCGAAATTTAAAATTTTTCATTTTAAATTACAAACACAAACAATGTATGTAATGTTTATTGACGCCATTAATAAAATCTGATCTTGACATTGTTTCACAAAGGTTATGACTGGGTCACATAATCTGACAGGGGCTGTCACCTTTCCACTCAGAAACTGTTTACATTATAAGTTCTACTTGCACATACTCTCACCACTTTTCTATACTTCTTATATTCAACACTGTAACATATCATGATCTTCATAGTAATATTTTTAATAAGACGATCTAAGGCCTGGTAGCTCAGTGGTTAAGGCAGGGGGCTAGGAAGCAGGATTGAATCCCAGCTGAGTCACCCAGCTCATCCCCCATACCAGGTGTGTCCCTGAGCGAGACACTCATCTCACTACTCCCCCCAAGGGGGGATGGGTTAAAGGCTGAGAATACATTTCATTGTAACATGTAAAAGTCTATCAATGACAATAAAGTAGATTCTTCTTCTTCTAAGTTTATTGTGCCACTACTGTGGGGAGGAATGTTTAGACCCCAAAACCTCCGAGAAGACAACCCATGTTGACTGGGTGGGTTTAAATTAAACCAATGTCTTTGTGTCTATAATCTTTTATGGTTATAGATCCAGTGTGATGACTGTAGAAGGTGGTTCCACCTCAACTGTGTTGGGAAGCCTGACACTGCAACGACTTCTGCTGTCTGGCTTGTAAATCATAAAGTTCAGATACCGTTTGTAGTTGTGTATAGTTGCAGTTCATTATATATTGTTGAATATTGTTTTTTTGTTTTTTGTTAACACCTCACAACGAAGCAAGATTATTATTTCTCCAACTATTTATGCTGAAAGGAATGTTGTTTTAATAAATGTTATGGAAAATATATTATAAGAACATCAGATTTGTTTGTTCCGACAGCCTAAAAGAGCACAAAAGCCCCCGTCACAACAGGTCTTTAAAGGTATCACTTAATGAACACACAAAAAGAAAAAAGCACACGGATAAAGATTAAAAAACGTATCTATTTCACAACCCACTTTCCACTGGCATTATTAATAGGACATTTTTAAGGGATAACCATGTGGGTTGGTCACCACAGTCTTGTGTAAGCAAACCCTAACTTGTAAAAAACATGTTGTACAATGTTTTTATATACTGGACAGAAAGTATATAAAAAAAGACAATTTTGTATTACTGATCCCCAAGATGGTCCTCATCATTTTTGATGAGCCACACAGAGTATGTGCAAATATACCTCATAATGACAAAAACAGTTATTGAGTGTAAAGGTAACAGATCGACTGTGGCACAGAGGTCACCTAGTGAGACATACACTTTGATTATTGATCAGTCAGAGTTTTAGACGGTCAGACCCGAGACATGAGCAGATGTTGTTTTAGTGATGCCATAACATAAATATTCTGTAAAATAATCTTCACAGCGAAAACTCCTACTACTGTTGTGCATCTAACACCGGAACCAGATCTTAGATCAGGTGAGAGCTAGGCCTTTCCTACAGTGTGTGGAGATTCTGTGGAATCTGGACAGTAAAATCTGTTATATCAGATCTCAGATTAAATACAAGATATTCTCAAATTAGTGTGTAAAGCTATTGAGTTGATATTTTAAATTGTGTTCTACGGAACCAGAGCGTGTTACTCAGTTTAAAAGCATTAAAATGTATTAAATTCAACCTGAGGATATCTGTATATACCCGGTTAATGCTTGGCACACTGGGCTTGAATCACAGGACAGACAAGTTCAAGTGAGACTGCAATATTGGAAAATATGAATATAATCTGTAAAAACATAATTAGAAATCTAATCATAGGGGTCTGTGTGTTACATGAACAGGAACATTGGACAGAAATGAGTCCAAAAAGACAGAAACAGAGGAATAACTTGGTACCCTCTTACCATTTGCAAACCTTTGGCATTTAGGAGGAAGAAAAATAAGACATATATTTTCAAAACAAGTGTAAATATCTTACTGCCTGTGCAGATTTGACTTATTTATAGTCTTATTTATTTCATATTAGGTGAGCTAATCTGCTATTGCAGTAAGCCCAGTACACATTTCTGTGCTTGCTTAGTATATCACTCTCAAAGCAAGATCAAAAAAACTTTTTGGCTGCATGTAGGATTGTAAAGCTTGGTTAGAAAACCAATTTTTGCAGAAGACTGAATAATGTTAGGAGAAAAGCCTATTCTGTCTAAAAACATGAAAACACTGAGGTTCACCCTGTGGACAGAGGAGACCTGGCATTAATGCCCCGTGCTGTGTGCCACGATCAACCACCACAACGGAGGGCTGGCGTTTCGGGCTTAGTTTGTAGGCAAATGTGAGACCACCTGTCTGAGTTTTGTCTTCAAGCTATTGATTTATTGATCACTTGGTGGCAGCAGCTAGAAACAAAACACTGACATTTTCTGAAAAATGTGCCTAAAATGTGTTAACAGGCAGATGTTCATTTCCATCCTGCAGATACATTCTCTGTGGCTGCACATCACTTGTCATGTCCGTCTCATTTCTGGTTGGTCAGGGGAGCGTGTCAGTCATCACAGGCTGATATCAACAGAAAAAAAGAACGGTCGACTGTTGCAGTAAAACAACCACTTATTTTCTTCTGTGTGGTATATTTACACACAATTAGACAATGAATGGTGTCCGATGCCAAAGCAGTTGTCAACTGTGCACTCACCACATTTGCAGCTGGACAACAGAGTGACAATTTCCCTCTGGGATTAATAAAGTGTTTTGAATCTTGAATCTTAAAGTTTTAACGTAAATACAGTCTGTGGGCTCAATTGACACAGCCCTCAAACCCCCCCCCTTCGAAGATCAGCCGGCACCGAGAGGGAGGGGGAGGGGTGGGGCCCGTAAAGGGGGTCTGTGAGTACTGCTGTCAATGGCATGTTTTCACAGTCTCACTACTGCTGTTCTGATGCGGTTCAAATCGTGTTGGTCTTCTGGGGCCCCCCTTGGCCTCGGGGCCCTAGGCATTGCCCGCTTTGCCTGTCCGTACGCGGCGCCTCTGCTCTTACCCACTTTTCCTGTGAAACTGAGTTGCTGGTCCCTGAGCAGAATAATTAGTGGGCCTAAGATCATCACTTTGAATATTATTACTCTCACACACATTAAACTCTAACTGGTACCTTGTTTTAAGACACAAGAGACTTCTCAACTTACATCATCATTTCTATGAGTTTTTTCAAAACTACGCAGACACGTTTTCCTAGACCTTCAATCTTGTGCAATTTTAGCCTTACAGCATTTGTTTCATATTTCTGTAATTTAATATCCCGTCACTTTTGTTGTGCCACCTACAAGTGAATAAATAAATGAATGGGTCTACAAACAAAAAACATAAAGGAGCCAGAGTAAATTGGGAAGAGGAGGACAAAAGAGTCATATTGGCAGCAGGTCCAAGTCTGCTGTGGGTTGCACACACATTGATTTCCTTGTTTGTGTGGACGGTAAGCTGCATTGTGCAGGAGATTTTATATCCCCTTCAAGTCATGTATTCTAGTTTGTTTTTGTTTCTTGTTAGTTTTAATTACATGGGTTATAATAAAAAAATACCTGTGTTTACCTTTCCATGAAATAAACATAATCAATTGTCTCCAAATGTGACCAATCATACATATGCCATCTGAACATAAACATGTTAGCATATCTAAAGGGACATACTGAAACTATGCCGGTGTGAAGCATGGTTGTTAATGTTTATGTTTCATGTTGTTTAAGCCAGAACTTTATTGTGTGCCATCTGGCGCTCATCTGGGGAGCCCAACAGTTGATTAAAGAACGCAATTAGCGTGGAGCAGGTTCTGTCAGCTCACCCAGCAGGCGTTAAAGAATGCACTCATTCACTGTGACAACCAAGCTGTCATGCATGTGTAGGATGGTTTTCTTCGGACACAATGTGTAATGTATGTGCATGTCTGCGCACGTCTGCTCTCACGTCGCTCGTGCTTTCCCTGTGTAAACACTAACCAAGCTGTATTTGGTGGTTGTTTCATTTCTTTTTCTAGTTGTCTTTAATGGTCTTTACATACATTTCCATGTACAGGATCTTCTCCAGGCACCAGTTGTTAATTATATTACAGGGTAAGCGCATGCTACTCCTCACCACCCTCAAGTGACAGAGCGTGATCACTCTGCTGATGCCGTAGACAGACAGGTAACAGCTAACGGCAAAGACTGACAAAGACACTCACTATATGATTAAGGCCGGTAAATATTACATAGGGCAAGAGTTGTCAAGAGCTGAAAAAGAAAAACCCTATTAACTTAACCCAGCAAGCATACTGAGGGGTTCATGAGACTGCAGCCTGGAGTTAAACTGAAATTGTTTGTGAAGCACATAAACATTAACACATTTACTTTTAATCAAATACCCCTTAAAATACTACTCCAGGCACCTAGTAATGTCAAAGTAACTTACTTGATGTTAATAGAATTGATATCTTTCAGCAGGTCTGATCAATCAAACTGTTTCTTCTTTTACAAAACAGTTAAACAAGATCTTGATGAGGACACTGCAGACTCTGCTGATTACTCAATATATATTTCAACTAAAAAAAATTATTTTTAAAGAAATTTTATTTTAGTGTAAAAAACAAAACATGTACGTTTTTTCTTTACACTTAGCAAAGCATGATTACTTGCACATGCATTGAGCATGTGATATATAATTATCAACAAGCTAAAAAAGCTTTAAAGTGATAAAATGTGACTTTATTGCTGAAGTAGGAGGAGGAGGAAAATACATAAACAAAAGAAGGGAAGCATATGGCTTCCGTAACTTCAGAGCTTGTACCCACTGAAGGCTGGACACAATCAGGCAAGTGTTTGTGGGCCATGACCCAGATACTTATTTCCAGTCCTGGACTTTGGACAGTGCACCACAGCATCATCTCCCATTTCAGTCCGTACTCATAAGCAGCGCACCTAAACAATGAAACTGTGTTGCCTGTAGGATTTCTTAGACCAAGCTTAAACAAGTAAAAGCTCTGGAGAACTGGAACGTCTGGGAAGACATTTTGACTTTAAAAACACGTGATGATCATATTAACTGGGTGTCAAATCCTTCCCACATGACAGGGGGATGTCCACCAAACCAAAAACCAAGTGTGGTGGATAGACCCACAGCCACACATTTAAACAAAACTAAGAGAAAGGCTCCTCATTTCTGAGAACTTTAGTAGTGTCTATAACAATCAAATGTATTAAAGGCATCAGGTATATTTATTAAGTTTAAAGTCTCCGTTTCTCAGTGTAAATTATGAACACTTGATTGTTGTATTGTCAGTGCTTAACGGTTTTTGTCATCATACGGCGCCATCTGCAGGTGAATATCTAGATCTCATGTCACGCCAGTTTTAAAGGAGACTGTTTTTCTGTAGAGATTTCCCACTATGTGAACGCTGTAGAGCTTGTTTTCTTTCCTCACACCCTGGTTATAACATTAAGGGTAAATGAGATCACTGAACAGCTATTCACTGACTGCAACTTATTCTGTGGACGTCAGACATTCAGTTTTTCCAGGCGGTAACATTGAGTCATTAAGCTGGTTTTCTGCACAAACCAAGCTACTGTGTCACTGAAACAACTTTGATATAAATAGATTTCATATATTGGTTCTGGAAAGAAGATGTTTATGCCACAGCAGACTTTAAATGGAAAAGAAAAATCTCAGTTTGCCTATTAGCTCAGTGAAGGTCCAAATATATACCAACAACTGAAGTGTTCCTCCCCAAATGGAGGTCACATCAGGCAGAATCTGCCCTCCACAGGATTTCCACAAATAAAAGTACTATTGTGGGGAGGGTGGCTATCTGATCTTTCCCTCGCTGATTACCATCCGAGCTTTGACTGAGTGTCAGCTTAGGAATGCTCAGGTTGCCTTGTCAGTAACTGCGACTGTAATACCTAAGACGTGTGGCTTCTATCCCAATGTAAAGGTATGAAATGTGCAAAAGTCACACAGGACATGAAGGTGCATTTATTATGTCAGTAAATATTACACGTTGGGTGTTGGAAGCCACACAGAAAATCTGGCCATAGGGCATATCTCTTGATGAATGGTGCCTTGCGCAAACATTTGGCAGCCTCTCTGTCACACTTGCACAGCAGTTTTTCACACTTGTCCCTCAAATCATCTGCAATAAAGAACATACAGTAAATGTCAAGTCCTCTTTAAGTGACTAACTGGAAAACAGATTTACACTAAACATGTATGAAATGCTTTTCTCGCTAACACTGTAAACATCCATTTATTTTTGCTCTTAAACGCTTTAACTATTCATATTCATCTGGATTTCCAGACTATACACAGTAGGATCTGCAACTCGGGATCAGGTTTTGTGTTTTGTTACCACAAAATCTAGTATCTAGCTTTCAAATAAATAAAAGAAAATTATTTTATACATTCTGTATATGAACATGAATTACGCATTCAGTACCACATTCGACTTTGTTGTCCTCACATGCCCACTGATACCGGTCTGTTTTGGTGTGGCAGTCATAATATTCTGCTTCTCCATAACAACAGTCATGTCTGTGGCAGCACCTAGGCACACAAATATGATAAATGTTTTATTTTGAAAACTGCAGCAGCTTAATTTCAGTCTAGACAAGGTCAAGCAAGCAATATGGAGGTAGTGACAGTCCCGTGGTTTCAATCACACCAGGTTTTTTTTAAAGACAGGGCAGGATCACCACAAGTTTTCACAGCAGATAGTTAGCAGTTAAGTGGTTTGTGGGAGTTTAATGTCTTGTGGTGAACACACAGAAAAGGAAACAGCAATTAGAATTTGGGTGTGGAAGTTCTGATCCTATTTTACAGTAACCATCGGATCTGCTGAATTTGGACATGACTCCTTCCTTCCATCCTGTTGTACAGCATTTGTGGTCAACTCAGGATGTAGGATACAATAAAGGTTTTCACTCACTACGCGTTTATGAATTGTACCATGGATAGGTTGCAGGTTTATCTATAAGATAACTGACTTGTACTGGAGTAAAGGTAAGATGGCTGCCCTCCAGTTGGTACATGGCACATTCAAACATACATTTCCTTCAAACCTGATGAAGGCAAAACTAGGTGGCTCTGTGCAACCAGTGTCTTACTGCATTGTGTTGTAGTGAAGGTGCAACAACACACTAAACACAGCTTTACTATGTTAGTAAAGCTCTAGCTCCTATACAAATAATTATAGACAGACAGGTCGGGCGTTAGTTTGATTTACAGAAACGGCTTTGTGTTAAAATAACCAAAAAATAATATATGACCCAATCACATCTGAACCAGATACTTGGGCCCTACAAGCTGATATATTTTCCACAGTGCGAAACCGAGTTTGTAATTCTGTCAGCCTCATTTCCAATGCTGCAAATAACTGCTTACAAATACCATTAATACAAAAGAAGGGGTAGGAGAAGCTAAACATGAAACAAACTGAGCAGGTCAGAGCAGGGGCAGGGGGCAGACAGATGCCATGGCATAAAGATGAGCTCAATGCTGAGCTACAGACCCACGAAAAAAACAAGATAATTGGGAAATAAACAAGACGTTTTATAAACGGGTGCTTGAGTAATCAGTATTCAGAGTAAGCGTATGCTAAGACTTTTAAATCAGTCTGGTAGGCAGCCGGTATTTACAGGTAGAACAAAACACACGAAGCAGCAAAACGAGTCACAAATCTGTAAGAGGAAATATCACGATATGCCCACCATAGGAGGAGCAGCCTGAAGACCACAGAGCCAGAGAAGAACCCAACACATCATTGAAGGAAACAATGTGTATGCTAAACTCCACCGATGCTGAATTATAACTTCTGAACCACATAATGCATAGGTGTGTCTCATTTAGTGTGTCAAGTAAAAAAAACAGCCTTGAGTTGTACTGAGGTGTATTTTCTTCTGCAGGTGTCACTGAAACTGCTGCCTCACCAGTCTGCCCTGTCTCTGGGCCAGCCTTGACCACCCAGTCCACAGTAGCATCCATACACCATATAAGCCAGCGCAGACCTCCCTGTGCTGCATTTGATGGCTCCTGCCAGTTCAAGTAAACCTCTTTTTGTCCGCTGGGATCTGCTTGCTACCTCAAAGGCCACAGCCACTGCGAAGAGCAATAAACAACAAGAATGGAGAAACATTCTTAGTAATATATCTTAGTTAACACAACTGTTTTCTTACTCTTATCAACATTATTTAGTATAGCCTGTCATTTCTTTGTTTGATTTGGAACAGTACCATTGCAACATCTGAGACAGTCCTAACAAAATGATCATAATCAATTCAATATCAATAATGCAATATTATAAAGGCAGTGTTCCTTTGAATGGTTATAACCATGACTTGTACAGTATAACATTCCTGGCATCCTGTTTGTTTTGTCCACATCCAGCATGTGCTCATTATTAATTAGTATAATCTAAGAGATCAAAAAGCCATAAGCACACTGCTGAATAATGTAAGTGAAGAATTCTCTTTACTTTTACTTACACCTGATAAAAAGCAGAAAACCAAACTGGATAAACTTGATTCAAGCTTCAGGTGAGATGATGGCGTCCCATCTCAAAGTAAACAGGCAACTCACCAGACAACAGGAGAAGTATCCGATAAAACGCAGTCATAGCATGCAACAGGCTCAACTCCACACCAACTGCTGTTCGCTGCCACTGTGTGAGTGGAGCATTGAGTCGAGGGCTCCACTGGGCAGAAACTAATCCAGTGTTTGTAAAACTGTGCGCCCCCTAGAGGAATCCGCCTGGAGGGTTTTCCTGTTTCTTCTTCACTGAGCTCTAAACTTAGTGTTTCTGCTCTTGTCTCTAGAAAAAGGTACAACATAGAAATAAAATTTCGTTTTTACTGTTACACTTTTCTGTAATGTTCTGCGTGTATTCATCATAGTTAACTTATTAAATTAGAGAAAATACCATATGGGTTCAGGTGCCTCAGTTGCTAACATATTGCTTAACATATTTGCTCATACAACACATTCTAGTTATTATAACAAGATGTCTCCAGCTCTTCGGAACAAATACAACAAGACGGGATAATTACGGTTATTATACTTTACACTTAATGTTATTTTTTCCCTTTTGTAATCACAAAGAGATTTACCCAGGCTTACCATCCGTTTTCTCCTCTTGTAAATAAACTTGTCAATGGAGAGAACAGAACAGACCTGCTCTCCATAAACCAAACCCTGGTGACGTACAGTAGCTATCATTAGTGTCAGGATGATTTAGCAAGCAGCACTCCAGGCATCTAAGTATAACAGCTGAGCTTGTTTATTTGAAAAATTGCAGATCTGATCCGGAAATGACACGAATTGTATCACATCTTTGCATTTCACCTTGTTATTATGTTTCATGAAAGTATATTTTCAGGTTTGTCACTCTGTAATCTATTGCCATCTGTAACGTCAGGGCAGCTAAATCTTACAAGACACATGGATTGGGTTTTGATAACATGGGACATATTCACAGTTTTTTAATGACTTGTTCCTTTGAGATGCTTCTGCACAATACACGATAAGCACCTTCTCTTGGCAGTTATTACAGCTGCCACAATAGCTGTGCTGCATGAGGAGACACATCCCTCAATCCCAGGATATCTGATCATTTTCAGATCAACCTAGTCATTACCCCCCAAACATCCAGCCAACACTGATCATGTCAGTTTATAGACACTGACTGAAAAGGTTTATGTTACCATGAGGCCTGATTACCCTACAAACGTGCAATGAACCGAATAAAAGGAAGATCTTAAATAATTTATGTTGTTTAAAACAACATAATTACAATAACAAATAGTGTATATGATTGTAAATAATTGTAATTTTAAAAATCTAAACTGTTGATTAGACTTATATTGGATGAATTTTACCTAAATATGAATTAGACAGTATTAATCATTGCTACAAAATGAAAGAAAAAAGGAAAATAGCTGAATTTGATGGTATAAATTTGCTGTTTTTGTTTCTCATGGTTACTGTCATCAAACTCTGTGTTTAATTTGTTCACTATATAAGTAAAAAGTAATAGTAATTTAGATTAAAAAAAACAAATATGTGGACCTGAAAAATATGAAATCGTTTATCCTGTTCCTACTAATAATACTAATAGTTGCAATAATACTACAGTATTGATGTCAATTATGGCATTTTACAATAAGCTTTATATATATATGATTTTATTACTATGTTTTGTCTTATGTATTTTGTAAATGCCCAGAGAATATAAAGACATTTCTCAACTGTTTTATTTAATGTTATCCTGAACAAATATTTTCTTTAGTAAAGAGAACAACGCGTCCTCTATTTTGTCCTCTATTTACCTTGTTAGCCATGTTATAATTAATGGTAAAGTGCAACCTTCAGTATTGAGTGTTGTCTTTGATAGTTTTATCAAAAAAAAAGGAATACCTTCAATTTAAAACATCTTGATCGTTAAATGTACATAATGAGAACATAATTAAAATCGATATAATAAGTTGCTCCTGGCGTGCGTTCTTTCTTGTAAGTGACTTTGTAAGCTTGTGTCAAATGGCTAAATCTAAATATTTATTTGTATCCAGTGTAAAAGGCCATCGGGGGCCAAGAAAACAAATTAGCTTAGTGGCTATATGGCACTGATTCCTATACGTATCATTACAAAAAATGACTTTAGTTAAGTTGATTTATATAGCGCATAATCACAACAAAAGTCACCTCAAGTCACTTGACATTGTAAAAATTACTTTAGTTTACTTTACTGGGCAAACGCTTTTATGCAAAGCGACTTTCACTTTCTTGTTTGCAAATAACAGATCATCAATCCGCATAATGTGACATTTGATCTGCACACAAGCAGCTGTGAATTAGCTGCTACAATAGATCAATCCTGGTTATGCTGAATGCAAATACAAGGGAACAAATCCAACACAACTTAATTAATCTAGGCAAGCAAAAACAAAGTTTGCTTATTTGTTTGTCATAAATTTTCTTTATTAATAATATTTGTTCTGCTTTATTTGTACATGTACAAGTAATGATTTACAGATATCCTCCGTTGTTTTATATGTGAAATGTTTATTACTAAAGTTCTGTTATTCTTCTTCTACTACATGCCTTACATGTGTGAAATCCTGCTGTGCCCCCCGTCTGCCTGTAGGGGCGGCAGTGCGCTGCAGTCGATGTTCACGCTACCTCAAATCTGAGAAGAAGAAAAGGGAAAGGGCGGCCTGCAGCGCTATAGCACATCTAGCTGAGTTATTTTAGCTAATACGAAAAAGCGCTTTCCCTCCTTTTATGTAACCCACATGTGGTTTGTTTGGAATAAAAATCCATTCATGTAAGTACGTACAGCAGACACTATTGACTCGTATGTATGGTATTTCCTGGGTCTCAGCCAGGAGCTAGACATCTTCAGCTCGCTTTTGTTTGCGTTGGGGAACTAGTTTAACTTGGACATGCCTATGCTTTGTTAGGTTCTGTCTACTTCCTAGAAACTTGTCCGGATAATGTCGTGTGGCTTGTTAAATGCGTGTGTTTAAGCACCGGATTAAACGGTTGCTTAATTTCTATCAGTGATGAGTGTTTGTGTGGGACAGACATTCATGATCTTGCTAGCAAATGATGAATGCTAACGAGCAGAGTACTCCGGGGTCCCCGGCCGCGGGGAACACACGTGCGCTAACTATCGTGCGTCCATTATCGGACAACTCTTCCTTTCGCATAAACCACAACTTAATTAATGGCTTTCCCCAGAGTCGATTCATTCGCTTCAAAATGACACGACTATCGAGTGCTGGAAGCTTCTGTACACAAAAAATTACTAGATTGAAGCTAATGTTTGCGGGACATGCCCGTCGGCTTATAGCTCAGTGAACTTTAAGTTTACGAGCATCTTCCAGATTTACGGATCGAACATTTTATTGTGTTGTAATATCATCCCAGGCCCACATCTGATAAACAAGTAGGTTTTAGCCGTTTTCTAACAACGATGACATGTACAGAACAGTAGCGATACCGCGGCCAGGTTTGACAGTTTGTCTGTGCCGTGATTTCAAACGTTCAGTTCATATGATAAATAAGTAACGATCACTATGTGGCACAAACCATGTGGATTACTGATGAATGGGTTTTACTCATGGGAATAAAACATGTGAATGTATGCCACAGTAGTCACAGCAGGATGACATTTGTTCTGGTCTTCATAACGATGTTTAATAATGGACTTGCTAATGCTTTTAGATGAAGAGGTTCCTTGAGGTTTTTAGTGTTTATAGCAGTAAATCAAACGTTTGTCAGCAGTTTTTTTTAGCTCGGTAATATCCGGAATTTCGTGGTACACGTCATTACTGAATGAGGAAGCTTTAGAATTGAAGGCAGCTGATGAATATGATGATGGCTCAAGGAATATTCAAGCTGTTGACTCAGTGTGAAATGATTCTCTGTTAACTTGTTGAACCAGATGTTGGCGAGTAACAACAAGGAAGGCGTGTTTTTATGTTGTCACAGTTTGGGATTTTGCCAGTGACTTTCTGCACATTTATAACGTGTATTATTATTATTAATCATATTTCAGGTGCTGACTGAGGAGGGGACATTGAAACACACTAACATGTCTGGAGCATGTCAGGACAGACGGAGTCGCTGGCAGGAGATTCAAAAAGGCCTACAGTTCATCCAGTAAGTGTCATGTATATACCTGTTTCTCCAAATTATATTTCTTGTTTAAGACAAATTATGTTTGAGGAAAAAAAGTATACAAAAAATGACCAAAACGTTTTTTCATCCAGGTAGCTGTTATCTCTGTTTCTTTCTTTGGTTTAATCCAGATGGTAAGAGGTGTCTTTGATGGTTCTCTAGAAATATAAAAAAAATATGGTTATAAAAAGCCCTGTAGTTTCTTTGAAGAGCTGGCTGTAAAGAACCTCTCGAAAAGCTACAGGTCATATTGTTGCAAATAAATGGGACACAAACTCATCAGACCAGATTACCAGGTATATTAATGTCTCTATGAGATAATCACAGTAACTTCATTTCAATAATAATTTAATAAAATGTTAAAAGTTCAGCAAATATAGGTTGATATGATCTTGATCATGTGACCATATGTTTGACAAAAGATTTCTTGAAGATGCATCACTGCAGAATGTATGTTGAGATAGTCCAGGCTGCCCTAAAAAGTAAATTATTTCAGCACTGAAGTAAGTCATAGGCAATCCCGTTTGATAATCTGTAAGCACATGTTGTTGTATGTCTGTGGGTTAGGAATTGCCTTCATAGGCCAAATGATGTCATCTGTGCCTCAGGCATTGTTGTTCAGATCAGCTGTGTGTCAGTGACTCAGCTCATTTTTGGCTTTAATTTAAATCACAAAAGTTATTTCAAACGCACTTTATACTGTGATGTTTAAGACCTTCCAGAATAGAGGTATATTCAAAATAATGTGGAAACATGTAGCTTATAAGGGCTAAACGAGTATTGTAAATAAGTCTACTTGTTCTAAAGCCATGCCAAGCAGCACTGTGTTTCATTTAATCCAATCTGACAAGGCCTTTTATTCTTTAAATGAGAGCGGGACTTAAAGTACTACAATGCAGGTCGGTACTGTTCAGTCAACTTGAAACTTCACCGATGTCACGTCATCTAAAGTTTTCTAAGATGCATACGCGCACTGCAATGATTGTTCAGTGAGCAAAACTTTAGTAATTGTTGAGTTGGCTGTGGAACTAATGACTGATATCAGCTCTTTCCAGTAGACGTATATGGATTAGAAAGACAAGTAAACATACTTTACAACATTTAAAAAAGAGACAACAGTGTAGACCAATACAGCCATACATTGAGTCCATTTCATAAGAAATTCACCAGTTATATACTAAAATACCAAAGTGTGACGATCTAAACTGTAAAACGTGGCACCTCCCTTGTCCAATTTACAAAAGATGAATGACAGCTTTAAATACCAAACTGCAGCTAAACAGAAATCTACATAACACAACTGCTTTATTATGACTGTATGATACTTTGTTAAATCAGGTTTTAGATGGTGACAGGTTGTTTACAGAATGTTGTTTCTGCTGACATGTTTGCATTTGGCTGCCAGTGCAGTCGCACCTGCACACACAGCACCAGTGACACACACACACACACGCGCACACACACACACACACACACACACACACACGCACACACACCTTCCTACCATCATGTTGCTGTTGCTGTGTCTCATATGTGTTTTTAAATAGCACTCCAAAACAAAATATCTTGTATCAACTGAAGAACTATATATATATTACCATTTTAGATAACTGAAATGATACTAAATGACAAATACTAACAGTATTGCTAATTTATATATAGATTATTTTGTTAAACTAACTTAAATGATCTGACATTTAGGTTGTCTTGCTTGGTAGAGTTTGATACATATTTATAATGAGAAAGTTGGTTCAGAATGAAACTTGGAGTCCTATTTTTGGCAGTAATCTACTAAAGGATTTTTAATTCATAGGCTGATTTTCCTCAGCTGAACATTAACTAAGATTTGTAACTTGGGTCGTTCTTTTATTCCAGATCCACTCTTCCGTTTCCTGGAAATCAAGAGCAGTATGAGGTAAGCTATGTAACTTTTAATGTGGGCTTTGCGGCGTCAGTCTTATGTCAACACTCAGTCTAGTAAAAGTAAAATCCGTTTAGTGACAATAGTTGTTACATTTGGGAAACCAATGATTCCTGTAATTTCCTTTTTCCAAATTAAAGGAAACATGTTGCACAGTGTATATTTATTCTAATTTGTGTTTTTTTATACCTCCAGGTGTTCATTAAGGACCTTGTGTGGAATCTTTTTGGCGAAGGAAATGATGTATATAAGGAGGGAGAATGGACAAAATCCATTGAGATGTACACAGAAGCCTTGAGTATAGCAGACTACGCCGACTCAGAAGACATCAGTATTCCATCAGGTTTACTGGAAAAGCTCTATGCAAATCGAGCTGCAGCGTATCTGAATATTGTTCCGGTAAGTAAGTAGTGACTGTCCCACTGATGTCTCACTTTAGTTTCAGTATCAGTCACTTTACATTTCTTCTCTGTGGTCTTACACTATGCATTTACAACAGAATAATACATTTAATTAAATGTAACAAGGAAGGTCCAAAATATAGCAATTAGTTTTGTAAAATGGATAAATATTACGGACAGCCCGGGTCAGATGTACTCATCTACATGTCTGAAATGTCCAACATTTTGTCAGCATGGCTGATCGAGGAGTGATATAAAGGAGTCTCTGTTACAACTCTGTAACACATTTCTTTGTTAATAGGAGAAGTGACACCTTCCTTGTGTAACTAAGGCTGCAAAGGCACAATAACCAGGGAGAAATGCTATCAATAGCTCGCTGCTCTATAATTGTTTCAGAATGTTCATTGTTGAAAAGGCAGCCCTGCTCGTTATTCACGTTCATTGTGCCAGTAGCTTAATGACGTGAAATTCTCTGACCTTTGCACAAAACTGTTACATTTACTTTCATTTTAGCATTTTTTTACTCTTTAGTGTCACTTGAAAATAAAAGGATATGACAACATTAATTTATGTTACTCCTGTTTAAATCCTTTAGCCTGATATTGCTACCGGCAGCTAAAACGTGTCACTAAGATGACATTGGTGTCGTTCATAAGTGACCCAAGTCAGATTCTACTGATTTTCAGTCTGAATGAAATTGTCTTTTATTGTAATGAATTTAATTAATTTCATTGGACTCGGATGAAAAGTAGTCAGGCTACTGAGTATGTGGTGATCTATAGCTTCCTGGTTCTGGTAAGTGACCAGATAATCTTCCTTTTGTGTTTATGATGGCTTATTGGAACAGACCTGTCATTAAAATAATTATTCACACGCAATACTCTCGGTATGTATGATGCAAGTATCATGTTAAAGTTTGTTGGTGTCAGGGCAGCAGGTTAATGTGACGCAGTGGGTGGGGGGGGTGATCTTTCTGTTATAGTTATCAGTAAAGGTTGTGCTCCTAAGTGGTGCAGGTTTTTCCCTTCTTGTTAAAGCAGAGAATTCATAAAAGATATTTTAAGATACACGCATTACGCAACACGGGTACTCGATCTTTTCATCAAACTCTAATTGGCATTTTCCCCAAGATCTTATAATTATTATCGGAAAGAGAAATGCTGTTGCTCCTGATGTTTGCTTGTGTTCATGTTACACAAGCTGTCGAGAAAAAGATAAAAAGATGAGTAATATAGGAAGTTAATGAATTGCTTGCTTGCTATTTTATAAAGAGAATAAAGTATTAATTATTTTTATTTTATGGATTATATTTCTACTGTAGTACATAAGAATTAATGGTATGTATAGTGAACTGCTTAAACCTTTACTGTGTATTTGGAGCTCCAAAAGTTCAGATGATTAATATTATCTGACAAATGTGATTTAAAATGTATTAAAATGAATTTATTTGATGAATGAACTTTATTGGCCAAATTTGTCAGCTTGCATAACCCTCAAAATACTAGTTCAAAGAGGACATCACAGCGTGTTTAAAGACTGAATAACAACAAGAGTTACGGTAGATGGATGACTTTGTTTTATAGTAGTCTTTGGTTGTGTCAATTCCATGTTAGGTTTCAATTAGCAAACCTAAATATGTTGGTTATATAATGGCAGAGGAGAACCCAGTGTCTGGTTGCTGTCAGTCTCTTTTTTTATACAGTCAAGTTACTAAACAAACATGAGGGAGGAAACTAACCACACCCATGCCTTACTCGCATATCAAAAAGTGGCTTCTTTGTTTCGCTAACTAACTGACATTTTTATTTCTGCAGGGACTATATGATCAAGCATTAGAAGACTGTGAAAAGGTCCTGCAGCTGAACGAGGGAAACTACAGAGCGCTGTACAGAAAAGCAAAATCCTTGAAGGAGATGGGAAGACATCAAGAAGCCTATGAGGCTGTTGCCAAATGTTCCCTAGCAGTGCCTCAGGTAATGTGTGTTTTAAATTTTGATTTATGTAGGGATCCAGGCCCATGCTGAAATAACTCACTTTTCATAATTGGAACTTAAGACATCCAACACACACAGAGAGGAGCTGGTGTGGCTGGCACCATTCTAGAAATCATTATTTTAGTAAAGGCCGTTCCTACAGTGTAATAAGCATGGAAGCAGTGATCAGTGTTTTTATTACATTACATTTGTGTTGTTTCTCCAGGATTCCAGTGTAACACAGTTGACTCAGGATCTTGCCAAAATTTTAGGACTGAAAATACGTAAAGCTTATGTGAGGAGTAAGGTATGTGTCTGTCAGGAACTACCCAGACCCTCAGGACACTTTTACAGTACTCTGCTGTTTCAATGAATTTGTGTTTTTACACTGCAGCCTGCCTTGAATGTTTTGCGAGGACCAAGTTATCAAGATGCATCATCTGACAAGGTAATAACATAACCTTTTCCTTTATACGACTTAAAATACGAGTCTCTTGTTTTTTAATTCATATCTTCTGCATTGATTCAGTTTTCCCACGGCCTGCCTTCAGTTGAAGACATAGAAACAGGTATTTCAACGTTTGAGAAGCTTTGGCACGATAATAAGTTAGGGCAAGACAAAGCACACTAATGTTTCCCTTCGTGTCTTTCAGAAGTGCCTCGGTTGACCCACGATAGCTGTTTTATGGCTCCAAGCTCTTCTCCTGTCCCGGCTCCAGTGACACTGCACCCGCCTCTAAATGAAGCAGTGCTGGATGAACTTCCTCCTACCAACAGTATCTCATCTGTGACCCCGTCTGAGCCTCCAGGCTTTGAGTCAGTCCCCCTGCCTGTAACTGCCCCTACGTCAACCTCCCTCTCTTCCCTCACATTTGTAAATGGGTGCAGAACCAGTAAGCCTTGCCCGGTGCTCGAAACCAGTCAAGATTTTGACGCAGATATCATTGGGGATGATCTAGATGATCTGCTAGATCAGGCTGGCTCAGAACCAGACATGGTGAGTGAGCAGATATGACCACGGGGTCTTATTGATAAATTAAATGTGACTGTGTGTAGATGTCTCAACAGATTTGTTTGTTTTTTCCTTCAGGTTATTCCCACAGTGAAGGGTCCTCTTCCTTTACCAACCAGTATTGCCTCAGGCGGTTCCATGTCGAATTCATTCCTGAACGACCCATTTCTTCACAGTGCTACCCAGCAGTATACTGTAACTCTGCCTGCGCTTTATCACAAGTCGGGGTCTAGTTCGTATTTTGGTATGGACACTTTTGACCCTCTCCCGCCACCACTGGATTCTCTGGATAGTCTCACAATAACAGACTTTAAATCAGGTGTGTTACTTTGTTTGGTGATGCAGCCTTTCACACAATTATCGCAGTTCCTGCTGAAATGATCCTTATTTTACTTATTTATTGTCCTTCTCTCAAACTTTCAGATTATGCTCCAACTTCATTCATTCCACAGGTGATTGGTTGATGTCTCACTAATAGGCTTTTTCAGTCTTCATATTGTTACATAGTCATAGTCATATTTATTATTTTTCTTCTAAATACAGATGAACAATCATGAAACGCCGATGGGAATGGCTGTGGGTATGCCTGAAGTAAAAGGCCTCCCAGCTGCAGTAGATTTAGCAAAGAACCCTTTAGCTGAAACACATGAATTCAAACAAGCCTGTTCAATCTGCTACGTCAAAACAGGTGAGAACCCCCCTCTGAAACTCACATGTGTCAGGGACCAGTTCAGATTAGAGAATTAGTGTTTAGTGTAATTTTGTTTGTATCCACAGGGCCTGGGGTGTTGGATTACACTCTTCACACAGAAGAACATAAATGCAAAAAAGACGCTTTACTTGGCAGAATGAAACATTCGCCAGACAAAACATGGAAGCTCATTCGGCCCAGACCAACAAAAACTCAATATGTGGGGCCTTATTACATTTGCAAAGGTAACATTTAGAAATGTGTAAAACACTTGCCTCAGAAATTGCTGCCATGACATTTACATTACCTTCACTTCTTATGTATTTTAGGAGACCAATTCATCACATTGATTGTCCCATTGAAAAAGAAATAAATGACTTCCTCAGTCTTTTCTGGACTTCTGAGACTTTGCACCCACAAATCATGTCTGTATAAGAGCTAATGCAAAAATATTTGCCATTGTTATTTCAGAGGTGGCTGTAGGAAAAGATTGCCTGTACCCTGGCCACTGTACATTTGCATACTGCCAGGAAGAGATTGATGTTTGGACCCTGGAACGTAAAGGTTTTATCTCCAGAGAGCTGCTCTTTGATCCTTTTGGACCCAACTGCAATGTGAGGTTAACTGTGCCCAAGATCTTACAGGAGCATCATGGGATATTTATGTTTCTCTGTGGGGTGAGTATGTGCTCAGGTCCTTCGTTAACTGCACTGATGTCATCATGTCAGTGACGCCTGTTGGCAACAGTCATTTCACGGTGGGGAGAAGGGAAAAAAAACATTTGTCTTATTGAGAATGTTTTTATTTTCTCAAAGATGTTTCTTACAGAAAACAATCTTCTGCTGTCAAGACACCAGATGACTGTTCACAATGAGTCTTGTAATTTTTCAGCAGAACATTTGAAAAATAAGGCAATTACATATCAAATGTTGAATGTGATGAGATGTGCACAGTGCTGTCTTTGGTGTTTTTTTATTCTTCTGCCTCGTTATTTTAGTTTTTCTGGGGCTCATTAGTGGTTTGTGCACTTGAATCAGTTATTGTGAAGTTTTAGAGTAATAGAAGGAGCTGTCATAATGCCTAATTTACATTTTCAACATTTATAGTAAGTTAATACAACAAAGAATAAAGCTGTGCATAGAACCCCAACATGAATGTTTGGTTTACTAAACTAAAAGTACTGCTATAGTAGAACCTCTTCAGTGGCTCGTGCTGAATTAAGGAAGCAAGAACCATTTTACAGAGGTCATATGAAGGTCACCACTGTAATCATTTTGTTCTTACTTCATTTCATTTGCAATTTTTTATCCGTTTGTCCTACAGGTGTGCTTTGATCACAAACCCAGAATAATCAGTAAAACCAACAAAGATGACCCCTCACTCTGCTCCCATCCGGTGACAAAGCACAACTTTGAGGATCATAAGTAAGTCATTTCACGACAACTGAGAGACAATCGTCTTTTATCCCAAAAGCAATTAGGAACACTACACTTTAATTTTAATCTGGTAAACAGGAATGTGAGGTAATAAGAACGGGTGTCCTGTATGTTTTTTAGGTGTCTGGTGCACATTTTGAAGGAGAATACAGTCCGATATTCCAAAATCAGACCCTTGAGTCCCCACTGCCAGCTGGATCTTTGTCGCCATGAGGTTCGCTACGGCTGCGTGAGGGAGGATGACTGTTTCTACGCGCACAGCCTCATTGAGCTGAAGGTTTGGATGATGCAGCATGAACTTGGTGAGACCTTTGAACAATTCCTCACACTATAAATAATTTGTTTTTTATTGCCTGCAAACTACCTATCATGCTATTTTTATCAATGCTAAATGCAATAATTAGATTTTTTGGCTTCTCTTTTTCATCGTATAGGTATCACCCATGAAAGTATTGTTCAAGAGGCAAAGAAGTTTTGGAATGCGACAGCTTCATTGCAGGGGACCCAGGTAAAGCTCTGAAAGACTGTTCAAAGACTCCTTGTGTTCTTGTTAACATTAATGTATTGTTAAAATAAACTATTAATAGTTGCCTCTCCGATATGTATGCATGTGTAGTTAGGGTATAGAAGCCTCCTGCAGCTTGACTTGTTTCTTGTTGTTCCCTGTATTTCTATTACTGCTGCTTTGTGGTAAGCACAAAGATATTAACTGTCCTAAATTTCACCAGCAGCTTTCCAGTGCACAAAGGAGGTTCGGGCCTCCAAACCTGAAGATGATGTTTGTCTGTAGCCAGTGCTGGAGAAATGGTCAATTAAGTGAAGCTGACAGAAACAAGAAGTATTGCTCAGCCAAGGCAAGACACACGTGAGTACTAAGACGTTTTTGTTCCATGAAGTAACAAGCTGAACCAACACATCAAATGAAACAAAACAATACATCACCACTAAGCCAGGCTCTGTTTCGGTTTCAGTTGGGCAAAAGACAGGAGGGTGGTGCTAGTAAGTTCCAATGAAAGGAAAAAGTGGACAACAGTTAGACCACTTCCAACCAAAAAGCCAATCCCGTCTCAATTTGAGGTATGAACATGACATACTTTTACAGGACTGTTTGCTCCTTGTGGTTCTAATGGAAACAGACCTAACAAAGTTTGTTTTCCTTTATCAGATTTGCATGCACGTGAACGCTGGCAAGAAGTGTCAGTACATTGGAAATTGCACATTTGCGCACAGTGTGGAAGAAAGAGACCTTTGGACATACATGAAGGAAAACAACAGTGAGTTTTGTCAGGGGGACTTGCTTCTCCCCCGACATCCAACAACTCACTTTGTTGCCAAAATGTTATAAGTATGCGATGCATCCTAAGTGACCACTCATCCCTTAATTTAGTTCCAGATATGGATCAGCTTTATGAGCAGTGGGTGCAGTCTCAGAAACCTGGCTGGGGTGAAGAGACCTCCAGTAACTCTGTCAGGGAGAATGGCAAACAGATCCACATGCCAACAGACTATGCTGAGGAAGTGGTGAGAATGTCTCAAAGAACTGGTGCCTTAATGTGTGTTACATAAAAATGCTATAAAGTCAGAGATCATTACATGTCTTTTTTTTATCACTTTAGAGTCTGTGTACACTGTCCTGTTATTTTTTTCCAGTAGAGCAGTATCTGTCAGAATGTGCTGATAAATCAAACTGCTCGAGCCTAATTGTTAAACGGTGTGGACACTTAGAGTAAATAGAATCGTGTTTTGATTTGATCATTTTCTTTTAAGCGGTGACAAAAACAGCTGATACAGACTGCAATTAGTTGGTGGTGTAAATGGGATTGCTGTGTGTTTTTTCACAGGCTGGCAATCACTGTTGGCTGTGTGGTAAAAACTGCAACAGTGAGAAGCAGTGGCAACAGCATATCACTTCAGAAAAACACAAAGAACGAGTTTTCAACTCTGAGGATGATCAGAACTGCTGGCAGTATCGATTTCCCACGGGCACTTTTAAAGTTTGTGAAAGGCAAGTTTATGAACCCCGGCATACGGCATGTTTCCGGTTCCCAGTCTGATCCCAGTAGTGTTTGATGGTTGACAGTGTATTATGTGTTTTGACAGGTTCCTCAAAGGCACGTGCACAGAGGATGACTTGTGTAAGCTGGCACACGGGGAGCAGGAGCTAAAAGAATGGATGGAGCGCAGGGAATTCCTTTTGATGAAGCTTGCCAAAGCCAGAAAAGACCATCTTATAGCACCAAATGACAATGACTTTGGGAAATACAGTTTTCTGCTTAAAGACATTAAATAATGATGTGTTTATACTATTCGAACTTTATGTGCAAATAATGCATTATCAGACAGTCTTGAGTCAGGTGATCCATGCGGGCCTCTGAGGGGCACAGGAAGTAGCCTGATGACAACTTGATTTTAAAGATGGTGTTCAGGACCAGCCCACTCTGATTGGTGGCTTGTTTACTCTGGCCAGATTTACAGGAGTGTTACCGATAACAGCAGGAGTACACATGAAGCTTTGCACCTTTCAGTAGAGCATCTGAAAATGGTGATGAAAAATGTGTAAACTGTAAACGGAGGTACTGTTCAGATACTCACAGTTGACATGTTATCTTTTCTTTAACAGTTCATATATGTTAATGATCCTACAGTATGTTTTAAGTATGGAATACTTAATTCAAAGTTCAGTTGACACTTTTATTTGAATCTGTCAGCATAGGTCATTTTCCATTTGTCTAATAGTGTTACCTCTGTAATGGGAAACACCAAATAAAGCTTCTTATTTTTAATCTGTGGTTAGAAGTTGCCGTTTTATTGTTAGGCATGTTATTACTTATGGTTTTAGCCCTCCTGTTGTCTTCGGCTCATTTTTTACCCCGTTTAAAAATACAAAATGTTATTTTTTTCAGCTTGAAATTTTCTGACTTTTCCTAAGTGACCCCAACATTAGAAAAATCCAAATGTTGGCTTTATTTTTGGAAGCAGTACAAAACTTGAGTCAGGTCTTTGGGTCATTTTTACCCAGCTGTTAAAGTCAGGTAAAGACTACAAAACACGAACACAGGCGCAAATACATACACAGGGCAGAAAAATAAGAATCAGGTTGGTGATCTGAGAGGTGCCCCTTTCTCTCAACCACACAAACAACACGCGTAATTACCTAAAATAAGCCAATCAGAAATAGGATATGGGGCGGGTCTTGGCCAAAGAGATTGACGCAGATAGCAGCGCTCACCGCACGTGCGAATGTGTTTACAGTTTCCCGCGCTGGCGACTTCGGTCACCGTCAGACAGCACGTTTACGAAGCCGAAGGGAGACACCAAACACATCGGCAAAAGCATAAGGGACAAATGTCCCTGGGCTAAAATAGAGGAGCCACGAAGTATGTTCCAAAAGTCCCGGCATCCAGGCGCGTGCTTCTGATATAGTGTGAAAAAGTACTGTCACGGTACAACCCTCGTCATAAAGCAGCAGTCCGCTGTATTGCTAGACGTTAGCGAGCTATCTCAAGGACAACTAATCAATATCTAGTTAACTGGAGCACTCTATTTGTCACCTACTGGCACTTCTAGGTGTTGCTCTAGTTTCTGGAGTCTCGGTTTGCTACACAAGCAGTAGGTAGGCAGGTAAGTGGCGAGTAGAAAGCAGGCTCCCAGGAGCTTCTGTAGCAAAGTAGTAGACTGGGTTTGTTCAGCTCATGTCTGAGTGTTGTCCATTTATTTCTGACCGGTCCTCCTCTCCCATTTTTGGGTCACACTAAATATTTGTAACTTTAGCCTAACGTTTTCTAATATTGTGTACATTTTCTATTCTAATAAAGAGCCTAAGATATTAAAATACACAAGGTCATAATAGCACTGCAATGACACGTAATCCAATGGTGGCTCAAGACCTTTCTACAGTGCTGTATGTTATTGGAAGAGTTGGAAGTGAAGGTTGTCACTTATGTGCAAAATAGATTTGGCATTCCAAATTGGTTTATTTAAGATCTTTATTGAGGGTTGGTCATTTATGAGCCAGAATACGATGGGCGTAGTGAATATTAAGACAACAGAAGAGGTAATAATGGTTCACATTTGACCTAAAATGTAAAATATTTGGTAAGAGAATATTTGTGCAAGTATAAAGGATAAAACTGAAAAGTACCATACTTCTGTAAAATCAACTTTGTTCACGTTGTACTGCTGTAAGATGCCATGGAAGGTATTTGGCCCCTGAACAAGCTAAGTCCCAAATTAATGTATATAAATTTATAGTAAGTATACATATGTGTCATTAGTAAAGAAAGGTGCACGTGTACATGAAAATCTTAATATTTATTTAATATATAAAACAATCTGGCATCTTATACAGTCAAGAGTTATTTTGCTTCTTAAGCATCAACTAGATGTAACAAAGCAAGATATTCCTTTAACCTTAGATTCAAATAGATTCAAAATATTATTTATACATTCACAATTTCCTGGTAAAATATTCACAAATAACATGTTATCACGGTAAAGTCTCTGTCACTCTCACATCCTACCTCAGGGCAAACAGCCCGACATCAGGGACAACCTCCTGTCCACTCGTGTGAGGTAGTTTTTTGTTTGGCAGCAGTTATTTTAATACCGCATACCCAGCTGGGTACATGTGACAGGAGCAGGTCATCCTGATACCAGCACAACAGCATTTCCACCTGCAGCTCTGCATTCAGGCCATCACCTGCTGCAGATCCTCCACCTCCAGCTTCCACATCCGTCTGTGAAGTGCAGCGAGCTCGGAGAGGTCGGCCATCTTCACTGCACGGATGACTGGCTCCGGCGAGACGGCCTGGATGACACCCATCACCATGACATATTTGCCTGAAACAACAGGGGCAGGTGGACAATTGTTCAGCGACGATGGATTGAAAGAAAATTGTGACATTAGGACTTGTGGCTGTTTTTCAAAGAGAACAAGACATCTATGTGAAGTCATTATTTTTAGGCCTAATGTACCAAACGATCTGCACTGCTCAGGGCTGACTGGGGTGGATTTTTATAGAAATAAACCAGGAATCACATGATTAGACAAGAGACTGCACTGTATGCAAACAATGTGATGTTTGCCAGAAGGCCACAGAAAAGAAATGTAAAAATCTTTAAGGCTGGCCTGCCTCCAGCTGTCACGACAGTTGACTGATCGCAATATCTTTTGGGTTCAGCTTTTTAATTGCGAGGATCTGCTGTGCTTTGTCTTCACTGTACATTTAACAACTTTAGGTTCTTTATTGCAGGTGAGGTACAAGACATATAAAGACCTGACCTTGTACTGTGAGCCACTAAGATAAAAAATTCCATTGCCATATCTTTTTTATAAACAATTGACTAATAAAGAAACTTATGACTTATAATGAAATGATTATTAGTTACAGCACTAATGTGCACGTTGAAAACAATATGTCAGACTGCAAGAAAGATGTGGCTTATTGTTGGTTTGGAAGATGTGAGATGGGTTTGTATTTAACGTAATGTAGAATTACCATTGCACTAAATGAATCGTTTAAACCATGAATCATAACCAGCTTCAGTGTGCTTCATTTACCTTGGTACAAACACGGTTTTCCTCTGGGGATGTTGTTCACGCCCTGAACAGTGAACGTCCCCGTCTCGTCCACCAACAGCACAGTGTTTCTGTCGAGCTGGACATCCAGCACAGTCCCCTGCATCCAGACCAGGGACACCAGCAGAGAGCGACCCCTGCCCAGAGTGACAACATACCCACCCCCGCTGGCAGCCGTGCTCAGCTGCCTGGACAGCACTTTGACGGGCGGAGGACGTGTCCTTTCCACGGTAGTTTTCTCTGGTTCGTACATAACCGACTACGGCTGCCAAACATTAGCACACCGCCGGCAAAGGTTTGCATTAAGCGCGTCCTGAACACCGAGCCAAACACCCGCCAAGATAGACCGGAAGTCGTGCCTGTACTTTCCGCCGCAATAAACTCACTTCCGTCTCAAAATCTTCAGAGTAAGACTATCAAGTCTCTCAATCAAAACCATATAAACTACGTTTTATTTATCAACAGGCTTCAAAACAGGATTGTTACAGTTTCTACAAACTGTTCACTTAAATAATAACTTCATCTTTGTAGGACTGAATAGGAGCCAGGGACATTCTTCTGTCCTGGAGTGAGTTGTATAAAAGGAAGAAAATTCACGCGTTTACACACTTCATTGCATTATTTCTGTGAATGCATTTTTATTATTTGCCCTATTTTCCAACTTAGGTCTCAAGGGATATTGTGACCTGCAAATGTCACGAAAGAGCAATGGTGGGATGTGGGTAGGATCAACAAACACCCATCCACAATGTACAGAACTCTGGAGGAAGACAGGCTGCTGTTTGCAGTAGATAGCACTTGTCCCTACTTGTGAGATAACCCAACATATATGAAGTTGAGAAACAGTCTAATCTTCAATTTGTAGCAGGAAGTGAAAATTCCTGTTCACTAAAAGTTGTTCATGCAACCGGACAAGAGCTCTATAAATTGTACTGGTTTTTCCAGATGTGTAAAAATAGTTCCACACAAATCAAGAACAAATGTCTAAATAAAACAACAATGCCCTTATTTTATTTCATTAAATAAGTTTTATTTCTTTAAGAATAACTGAAGAAAAGTGTTAGCAATTTCTGTACAATTGTTTTATTGTTTTCCCTTGAATTTTGCTGAAAACCTTGAATGATTAACAGGGCTGAGAAATGTTATGCTGCCACATAGTGCACTTTCAACCTAAAAAGAATATGATTAGTCCACAGGCATCTGTCTGTTTGCTTCAAATATATTCCAAGAAGTTCCTTATTCCTTGATGTTTACTCCAGTTTGATACATCGTTGGCTCTTCCTCTCAATCCCAGTTCATCATTGTCAAAAAAGAGGCACATTAGAAATACTGCCATTTTCCAAGGATTGTGTCTTTGATTGCATCGACAAACTGTGCAGGCACCCAGTAGACCCAATACTGAGAAGCTTCTGTAGGACCCAACTGAAAAGCCTTTAGTGGGGGAAAAGAGTGGAGAACAGTGTGCGCATTAAATACTTTCACACATGCTGGAAAACATACCTATACATATAGGTCAGTAGATAACTACTTACAAAAAGCTAATCTTTCCTAAGAAAAAGTTCTGCCTGTTTATATTTCAAATCATGCTTATCTCCTGTTCACACATCTTCAACTCTTCAGATACGCAGGAGCATATCTGAAGATGAGTGCTTAGTCTCACATTTTCAGAGTACCAAAGCAATATCGCTGTTCAGTATTGTGCAACAATGGATTCATTTAGATATATTGCTTCCACTTCCATATATTTGTATTGGCTACACAAATGTGACATTTTCATGTTGGATGGTACTAAACCTCAAAATAGAGGAAGCTCCTCATCAGGAAATTCCCGGTAATTTCCACTCATACACTAGCTTAGACCCTAAATCGTAAATCGAGATGCACAATAAGACATACGGTAGTGCCTTCAGCAGAGCATCCAATTTACTTTAATTTTACTTTTTACATTTGACATATGAATGCTGTAACAAACATGTCTTGTTCTTTTCAGAAGGACATTTCTATCTTTTTTAACCTGATTAAATAACTTTTCTGAAAACACTTATTTCTCTGACAATGAAGAACAGAAGTGGCTTTTGAGATAAAGGTTAATCTACAAGAAGCACTGACATTTCCCACTCCATTGCACAGCCCAAAACAGCAAAATGATGACCCCATCACTGTGATGAACACACACTACACTCAACAGTGACTTAAGTAAACAGCTCAGTCTACATTCTCTGCTCACATAAAACAAGTTTTATATTATATGCATTTTATATATGCTCCATCACTTTCTACCACACAAGTATCACCTTCTTGGTTTTGGCATTATGCACGTGTACTGTGGATTTGTCATAAAAATGATTGAGTCTGACATGCAGGTAGCAGCAGGACAGTTACCATCATGTGATAGTCCTCGTTATCTTCAATGGGTTCAGACACTACATTTTTAATGGAGCCCATTGGGACTTTCTCCGTTCTCTCTGTAGAGACCAAAACATAGAAATAAAGGAAATTTCATTATCAGTGTCTTTGTGCTGCAGTGAATTAAGTGTAACAATGCCAGGTGTAATCTCACCCTTGGTTCCAAGCCACAACTGATCTTGCTCCAGTTTAAATGTCAGTCTAACTTTTCCTCCGGACTTGTTAAACATCCCGGATAAAGGCACTGTTGGTAATCGTTCCTGACAGATGGAAAAAGCAGTTAGTCGCTATGCATGGCTACACATTCACACACATCTGTAACAACAGACGCCGTCAGTACAAGGCAAACAAAAATGAATACCTTATGAATGAATACTTTAAAAAGTATCGTTTCTCACCTTTGCTCCTTTAATAGCTGGCATTATGTCATCTGGTTTACCTTTGTCCAAAACCTTCCTGTGTTGCTAAAATAACAGCGCAAGTAGAAAATAAATCACTAAACCTTTCTAAATATTTTACCATAAAAATGGGTTCATTTTACCTTTTGTCTGCATAAAGGCTCCTTCTTGTTCTCATCAGATTTAACCTCCTGCTGAATGACCTCTTTGGGTGTATTCACAGCTAATACATCATTTATTGTAGATCCTACAACCATTATTTTTGCACCATTTGTTATCTTTATTTCGCGCAGCATCTTGTCCTCTGGAAGCAATCCTTTGTACATGACTTTCTGCATTGCTGGGGGAAGACCTAGGAACGCAAAAGAGCAGATTTTAGCATTTCAGTCTTTGTGATTCCCTCTACACACCCCTTATAACATTTAAGGAAAACAATAGTGACCTCCTACCAGTGAGTGAATGGATGCTCTCTTTTAGTTTAGCTCCAGTGCTATCAACAGGAATTTTCAGATCATATTTATTCTTGTTCCAAATAATTTTCAAGTCCACCATCTCCCGTTTATCATCTGCAACGTCCCCATTGCTAATACTAGTGTCCTGAGTTGTGGAGTTTCCTGCATCTGTGTGAGACGTCGTCTCTGCTTCACTTTTTTCTCCATCTTCACTTGGTGGTTCCGCTTCTTTTGGCTTCTCCTCAGTTTCCATTATGACCTCTTCACTTCCTGCAAGAGCATGAAAACAATGAGTTCAACCTATAATATGAAACACAATATAGCTACATTGTTAGTTCCCAGAATTGTATAGTCTACACACAGGGACCATATAAAGTGCAGGTTATCAGTGTTTTAAAAGCCCTCATATATTGTTAAATTTCATATCTTAAAAATGGTTTCTTTTCACCAAGACGATCTTATAGTATAAGATTCTGTTTTTTGTGTCTACAGCATTATGAAAGGTTTTGTGATTATGTTTATGCACTAGGCACAGCCCATCCATTTTAAAGTCATTATCCGGAGGAGTTTTTTTCAAGGAAGGGAAATTTGACACTATATGCATGTACTCCCTAAATTCAATCCCTACGAATCATGATACATGTCGTTTAAATTCCTACATTTAAGTGAAATGTTATTAATTTAATAATTGGTCCTCATTATGGGTTATTTTAATAAATACTTTATATATTAAAAATAACTGAAAAGGGCATAATTTATGTGTCTGTTGTTTAGTTAATCATCTACAAACCAAATGAATTACAAACCTCCACTAAACATCTGGTTAAAAGCAACTCACGTTTAGTTTTTCTATAGATCACATTCCTATCAAGTCATCGTTTCTATCTTGTATTCTTTGATATAAAATGGTAGCAATTAAATATATATATATACGTTTAACTCTAGGTCAACCGTATAAAGAGTGTTGCTTAGTTCAGTTTCGCTTTTCTGCTCACCCACTTTCTCTCTTTCCAGCTCCTTCCACCGTCCCCCTTTTTTCACCTGGGCAGCAAGTCTCACTTATTTGCTGAGTGAGTGGCTAAATAAGAGCGAAGCCTCGAACACGACACACACTGGGACTATGACTTTTTAACGAAAACGTGTTGGCATAGCACAGCACCAGATCCGGTGACACGGTTCGCCTTACCGGTTACCAAACTGGTAACGTTCACGTAACAAACAGTACGTTAACATGGTCCTCCGTCGTTACCGTTCCTAACTTAACCGTGTTTAGTTAGGTCGTTGTTAGCTAAGGTTGGCCAATTCAGACCCAACACTGGTTAAATCGTTTAGCACTGACCCCAGTTTTCTACAAATACGGATAATTTTGACTGGTGTTAGCACTCATTAACGTTAGCTAGCTTGTGTGAACATTTAAAGAACAACGCTACAGAGAGACCCAAACTTACACTATGCTGCATTAATAACGTCATGTATTCACATGACAAGCAGAAGCACGCGCTATTTCATTAACAATGCTCAGGCTCAATGTCAAAATATAACAGAAATACTGCTGTATTTTCTCAATACCCACCATCCTGCGTCGCCATGATGATTGTGTACAATCTCTTGTAGGTTGAGGCAAAGAGATCAGAGCGGACGGGATAGTATCCGAAATTCAGGAAGCTACAAGTTCGCTACTGCTGAGCTCGTAGTGAAGTTGTAGAGCTGTGCTTGACAACAAAACAAATTGGGGGGAAATAGGTCTGTGGATGTTTAAAAAATGATGCAACGATTATAGCTACGCTTATTTCCAAAGAGTTTTTCTAGTTTTAGTACACTGAAACAGGCGAACGGACTAGAAAAGCGCATGCGCATTGGAAAATAAATTCATTGAAAAGAAGAAAAGTGACAAAAGCAGTTGACAAGCAAAATACTTTTTCGTGACGGTGTAGTAAAACAATGCCAACTATAATATTAAAGGAAGAGAAAATGCGAAGTGTGTTCTGTAGCCGGACGGAAGCGAGAGGCAGTAAGTCATCTCGCTTTTTTAAGCTTCTTTGTTGTTGTGTTAGCAGGAGCAGCACCGAGAGGTGGCACGTTGCTCAACGGCTATTGGTCGAGGTCTTCTTCTTCTTCCACGCTGTGTGACGTTTGGGATGTAACAGGACTGATTGTCGCCAACTGTTGGAGCAGGAGTGTGAAGCATCTTTAGCAAGAAAGTCATTTAAAATGTTCAAGCTATAACATATTGGGCATTTCCTTTGAAAAAATCGTATAAAAATAATCTAAATTGTGGTCATTTGTCCTTTTATCAGTTTTCAAACGTGACCAGTTGTCAAATAGCTATAGTGTAGTGAACAACTTGCACTATAAAGTAGCATAAAGTACTCATATTTATACTACTTGTTGAGAACATTTAGTTCAATGCCGCTAGGAACTTCTCTTGAATCTCTCTTTCCCCTCTAACGGAACATATTCCTGCTGCTGACCTGCGGAAGGCAGCAAAGTTGCCGCAAACTGCAGAAGAAGAAGAAGCGGCGGCTGCGGCAGGAGGAGAGCGTGACGACAACCATGGGGAAAAAGTCCAAGAGGAGAGAAAGAGAGCAGAAAGTGCTTTTAAATTAAGTCACAAGTTGTCATGCGTACTGGGCATGACGGGAGGGAAGTGCCCTCGTAGCTGCATCAGACTGTGGCTCTGTGTGTTCACAATCATTTTTCCCTGCTACATGTGCGCGTTACAGTGAAGTCAGCTTTAATAGCGCGACTTTGTGCGGAGTTGTTGACATGGATTGATCGGCATTGATCTCTGCAGATCAGCTCAACGTTATTAAAATTAAAATATACTTCGAGCACGGTTTAGGAAACAGCATGGCAGACAGAAGAACTTTAAACGTTGTGGTTCTAGGAGTGGGATTCCTGTTCATTTTCTCCGCCTTCACCACCTGTGGAAACGTAGAAGTAAGTTGGCAAAGTTTTTACTCAGTCTTACTTCTCTTTCTTCTTCTTGTTTTTATATTTATATATATAGAGAGAGAGTTTCCAGGAGAGGCATAGAGATTTCTAGTTCTACAAAACACCAGATGAACCCCCTGCTGTCATTTCCCGTCAACCGCTATGTTATATGTTATGTTGTACTTGTGTACAGTTACTTTGTTCAGCACGTTTGTGACAAAGGGCATTTCATATCTCTTACAACTAAGATTTTAACCCCAACTTCAACCGATCTTATAACTAACTCTAACTCTACCACTTAAACAGCTACTTTGCTTTTTGTGGGGACTGACTGAAACGCCCACAGGATTATTTTAGATAAAAAAGACACACAATCATAGAAAGACGCACAAACACGAAAAATTATTAAGTCTCTGTTTCCTCTTAGACATTTATCATTATCCAGTTTAACCGCACGGCTCTTGAGCAGCAGGAAATAGGCCAGTCGTCGCTGTATGTGAGGCACATCACATGCTTCTAATTTGCTTTAATGCCAGGGAAATTATCAAACTGCATGAAGGACTTGAGGACATAATTAGGATCTATTTTGTGTGGTCTCATCCTGTGCTTTCTTAAAATCTAAATTTCAGCAAACTGTGGTGAAAAGCCTGACGAATGATACTTTCTCTGGAAGTGGGTACCATAGGTAGGACAGCTCAGCTCAGACATGACCCTATCAACAAACAGTGAAACACTGATAATACTGTATAATAACAATTCTCTTTTCCTTCTTTACAGTCTTGGGATCATCTATGGAGTCTTTTCTTTCTCAAACTTACTTGCTCCAACATTCGTTGCCGTAATTGGACCAAAAATCACCATGTTTTTGAGTGGTCTGCTTTACAGGTGAACATTTTCATGTTACACACTGGATGTTGACAAAGATGATGAAGCTGATACATGTTTATTGACGTACCCCCTGTTTTCAGTGGGTACATTGCTGTGTTCATCACCCCTTCAACATGGTCCTTTTATTTGACCTCAGTGCTCATTGGCCTCGCAGCAGCCAGTAAGTACCTCAACCACAAATGATGATTATCTCGTAGATATGAACTTGTTTTTACAAAATATATATTTGCTGTATAATGCAGATTATATTTAAGGAAGTGATTATTACATTTATATTATACCATGAGATCCAAGTGGGGTGAAGAGTTGAGGATTACAGCCTTATACATATGTTATCTAGGCAAATTCCTAAAATAAATGCAATGTGTAGTAATTTAGAACAACTCACTTCTGGTTTCCATTGCTCTCTCATAGCTTATTATGCGGCGGCTTCGGGCTGCTGCATAATAATTGTTCAATATATTAAATGAAATATTAATGTATTGCTATAAATATTAAATATAAGCTACATTTACTATAATTTAACAAGACTGGATCTGGAATTTAGTCGTGCTTATTTTTGCTTACAGCAGAAAAACAACTCATTATTGATCATTCATTATTCATTTGTTTGTTATTTTTACTGAATTAACCACCAGAAAATAGTGAAAATGCTAATTATAATTTCTCACAGCCCAAAATGACATTTGCAGATCTCTTGCTTTGTCATCACATTGAAATCACAACTTATCAAATGGTGTTGATTATTACTTGCTTGACATTTCAATGCATGGAAACATTGGAGTAGGATCCTATGTAATAACGATAGCTTAAAAATACTGAGGCACACAAACAGCATTAAAACCTTTTGGCTTTTGCAGCTCAGTTTCTGTGTTAAAATCTAAGTAGTGTTTAATCGTGCGTTCAGGGATATGATGATACACATAAACACTAAATACCAAATTAGACCCAGAATGGGTTAGAAGCTGTTTCTGTAAATAGTGTGCAGCACCTTGAGCTAATGTTCGTGGAAACTCGGAGAAAACAGCCCTCTGCTGAGCTTTTACTGGGAAAATGAAGAAAAATGATTTGGGGCTGTTTTTAATGCAGCCTGAAATCATTGCAGTGTGATGAATTTTTATCATGTCCCTGGGCTACTTGTGTGGCGAGATGCATTACTTGCCAGCACAGAGCACACAGTTTTTCACTTCATGTGGGCAATTAGCTGACTGGTTAATTCAATTTTCTTCCTGCAAATGACCAAAGTCCCTCATGTTTTCATACAGTGCTGTGGACAGCTCAAGGACACTTCCTGGTGGAAAACTCTGAGGCCTCCACCATCAACAGGAACACAGGGGTGTTCTGGGCTCTCTTACAGTGCAGGTATTCAGCTACTGACGCACTAATGTTAGTCTCCAGCCTTTCGTTTCATTAAATGGTAATAGTTTCAGCTTTAGTACCAGTAAGTATTGCTGTTTAAAATTCTTAAATTACACCTTATTCTTTGAAATTACCACAGCCTTATTATCATTAATTAAACATTCATATTTAGATTAGAAATCTAAATATCTTCCTAATTCTCTTTAAACAATCCCGACATTTCTATTAAATTAGCTGCATATTATTCTTCTTCCCGACATTAAATTCGGTCCAAAGAAACAACCTCCATTCATCTCCATGATTTCTTTTTTCAGCTGTGCAAGTCGATTAAAGATATAACACTGCTGCCATCCAAAATCTGTCTGTGTGTTTCTGTAGCTTGACAGGATATTACTGCATGCTTCATCTTTTCATATATTTAGTAAATCACGGTACAAATTGCATTATGTGAGCCATTTGTTTCTCAGTAGGAACTCAAATGACCCATTCCTCTTGAAACAGAGACTTGTACAAGTGAGACTTTTGGCCTTTTCATCCCTTGCGTTTGGCCCCTCTGCTCTTGCACACTGGCGTAGACAACTAATTTGTGTTTGTTAAAATATGCAAATTGAATTAGTATAATAATTACATTGGCTGTCACCCGCGCCAAAGCTCACAATAGGGCAATGCTAATCTGACTCCACACTGATGATCCCCGCCACAGTAAACTTATGCATCAGGCTTTCACAGCCTACAGAAACACACACACACACACACACACCTTGAATGCAGTTACTGTTATTTTTAATGAATAACCCCTGTTATTTCTCAATGACAGACTAATTACTGATCTTCATCATTTTAGTTTAGATGGTATGTAATTGAAGTTGTAAATAGAACACAGCGTGTTTATGGCACTGCAATCATGAAAGGCAAATGAACAGCTTCAAACAAATGAAGTGTCCTCAGAGGCACAAATGCAGATTGTTGTGCTTAAAACGTTGGTTTTTATCCCACCCGAAACAAAACAGTCCACAGTTCCTCCTGTCTTCTTCTTCTGTCTGTCAAACATGATTTCTCTATCTATGTTTAACTTACATTAGCACTGTGCTGCACATTTGGTGTTTGAGCTACACTAATTGAGCCTGAGGGGGCGCTTTAATTAAAGGTTAAGATTTTTGAAAATTCTGAGACGGAAATTAGATGATACACGCACTAAGGCTGATAAAAATGAATGTTACAATGTTTTTGCTTTGATTTATCTTGTCACTGATGGGTCCAAGGGGTGATTGAGGTTAGAGGGTTCACACGCGAATGTGTTAAAAAAAAAACATTACACTTACGCAGAAGAAGAAACAGAAGAGAAACATCATCTTGTATCTGGCGTATCTGATGAGTGCTGAGCCCCAATATTTGCCTGCTTTTGGCCTCCACTCATAAAGGAAATACCCGATTCTTTAGCTACAGCTGATAGCAACAGCTAAATAATGAGGTGAAACTCACAAAGAAGCTCTGTTATTATGTGTTAGGTCAATAATAATATCAGTTCAAGCTATATTTAAGTGCTTAAAGAAATTGGAAATACAAACACCTGTACTTTGTTGATAGCCATGCATGTACCATGAAATGTTATATGTTTATTTGTCATTTACTCACTTTATCTTATTTGCAGCATGTTGTTCGGCAACCTTTACATTTATTTTGACTGGAATGGAAGAACACAGATAACGGGTACGGTTAAACTCATGATGCATGATGATGAAAGTGAAATATCAAGAGGTTATGTGCTGTGCTGAATATGCTCCAGCTCAGTGTTGTTAATGCATCTTGTGTATTTTAATTAAAGTGGTTTATTTTAATCTCCCTCTCTCAGAGAGCAACAGGAAAACCATCTTTCTGTCCCTGTTGGTCACCTCCATTCTCGGTACACTCAGCTTCCTGGCGTTGAGAAAGGGCCATCATGAAGAGGAGATGCTCTCTGAAGAGGAAGGGCAGTCGCTGCTCTCAACTCGCATGATGTAAATGATTATACTTCAGATAATTATGTCTTTTTCACTGTAGTCTCACTAAATCATGCAGAATATATAAATATGTCTGCACCGCGTATGACTGAGTGTGACCTTAAAGTGATGCGTAGGAGTGAATGTGATAAAAAAAAAAAAAAGTTAACGTAACTTTTACACTGTTGACTCAGAGTTTCTACAAATTCCTTTATCAAAAATAACCCATTCAGCAAGGGGTTTCAAGATGCATTACCACTGCATTTTTGCTTTTCAAATCACCTCTTGTTCTTCACAAAAATGACACCGAGCATTTTTCTCGGGATCGTTGCAATTTTGAAAGTCAAGCCCAATCATAGCACTTCACGCAGGTAGGGTGCAATCAGGGTGATCTGGAGAGAGACTTGGAGACTGGAGAGAGTGGTTAAATACCTCAACCTCTTCGAGCATAGCTCCCCACACTGTTTCAGACATTTTTAAATTGCTGGGGCTTAAATCCGGACAAAGTTGGAATCAAGCTTCAATCTCTGATGCCAAGTACCTTTTTTTTAGCTGGCAGCAAAGGCCAGTGAAGGTCGTGAAAGAAGTACCGGACATTTTGTTTTTTAAATCGAATGTGACAGAAATGAGATGATTATAAAGAAATAATTCAGTGAGCATGTTTTTGTTTGTCTAGTGTTAACAAAACAGTTTGGGTATCTGTTAGATGCACGTATTTGATCCCTGCTTATTGGCTGAGCTTGAGTGGTGCTCTAATGCCAGCAGCATAATAATTTTTGTGAAAGTGCTGTTGCGCACTCTTTTGGGAGTTAGAGGAAGGGCCTGTGATCTCAGTGCAGCTAAAGTTTCTTAGGCTTGCAAAGTACTTCACTGTTTTTTTCATTTTAAGGGAAATCTATCATTATTTGTGCATGCTAGTTATTTCAGTTGGTTCACCTGTTTGTGAAGGTTGTAATTAACTTATTTTCTGATGTTTAGGTATACACACAGGGCAAACACTGCAATGCAAGATGCCAAATCTGAATTCAGTAAGTTTTATTAGTGTTTTAAATGTCTGCTCTGTTAAATACGAGACTGTAACTGTATTCATTACGTATACATAAATCTATAGTTATCTATTAACGTTCTATATTCTGATTTTGCTGAAAAGTGAAGTATACGCCAAATTAGTAAAAATAAACTGACATTTTACATGTGTTGTTTAGGTGAACTATGCCCTTGGTACAGTATGAAGTATACTCCATAGAAGCAGTATGAGTTTGGACACAGTCACAAAGTTGTTTTGAGCTAAATGCTAATCACTAACCTCCACACAATGACACTACTACGATGCTAATTCTGTTCACTGTGAAGTGAAGTGTTTAGTCATAATTCTAACTATAAGTAGTAACTGACATTTAAATTTTGACCAGATGAGGGCACTAAATTAAAAGTTAAGGGATTATAATAATTTGTCCTGCGGGGGAACATTAATGTACAAATCAAAATTCAACCACCAGTCAGCTGATACATATTTCAGGCTCAACCAAAGAGGTTGGCCTGACTGACATTGCCATTACCGAAATGTATGGCTAAAAGTGCACAGGAGAAGCGATACTGTGTTGTTATAGTTGAGACGTTTCACTGTTGATTTAAAAGGCACGAAAAAAAACAGCATTATTTGTCGTACCGCAGGTGATCCCCTAGTTCTCCGCGTTTCACTGCTCGTAGTCTGAAACTAGCAGGTAGTCACAGGCAGTTGTGTTTCTCCTCAAGTGAAAATTGCTTTCATGTGGATAAGAATCTACTGTGTGCACAGAAACTGAGAATTTATTCGAGATTATATCTCGGTTTTGTCAGCTGGAAACTGCTGCACTTGCACCTGCCTTTAGTGCAGCCTCAAGTTGTTTGGATGATCAGATTGCTCCTTGTCTTTGTGTGCATCTTGTGGGCATGTAGACTTGTGTACACCTAGCTTAAAGTTATCAGGTTTATCAAAGATGCATGCTGATATATGTCAAGAAAGGGAATCCAGGCATATGTAAACAAACCCCATGGGATTTTGTCTTTTATAAGACACATTTTCCTAAGAGCCTGACGGAGAGAATAGGTTATTTTCTGCCTGTAATCAAATGTGGCTTTTTGACTTCCTGGGACTTGATTTTACCTTTTTTTTTTCACCTACATTGTTAGTGAAATGAGACCTTAATATCCGCATTGCTCATCTGAGCTCCAATCAGAGGTAAAGGAAGTGTATTATTCCGGGAAATATGTTCTTTATTAGCAATTCAAATCTGCGTATTGTGTCCTCTTCTGTTCAGAAACCATCCTGCAACTTGTGAAGACTAAAACTATACTACTCCTGAGTCCGTGCATGGCATACAGCGGTAAGTGCTAAGGAGAAAGCATTAATGTAATAGATACCTCAGCCTCCAGTCAAAGCTTGCAGCTACGGACGCCCTGCTTGTTCTCTAGGTCTAGAGTTATCTTTCTACAGTGGTGTGTACGGGACGTGCATTGGAGCAACTACACAGTTTGGAGAAGGCGCTTTGGGCTTGATCGGGCTTTCTGGGATCATAGTAGGAATAGGTGAAATAGTAGGTAAGGTTTCTTTTCTCTGTTAGATATTGTTGTGTTGATTTGATGTCATCAGGTTCATGCAGAAGTTGATCTTTCCCATCAGGTGGAAGCTTGTTTGGGTTGCTGTGTCAGAACAATCGCTTCAGACGGACATCTGTGGTTTTTCTGGGAATGGTTGTCCATTTCGTTGCTTTCTATTTGATCTTCCTTAACATCCCAGATGATGCTCCTGTAGTCTTTGAAACCACCACTCAAAAAAAGCCATATCTAACTCCAAGGTAGCTAATTTCTCTGATAAATGAACACTGAGACTGTGGAGAGAAGTCGTGACGCTTGTTTTGTTTTAATAAGAACCACATTCTCTTTCTCAGTGCATCCATTGCCCTGCTGTGCAGCTTCTTGCTTGGACTTGGGGACAGTTGTTTCAACACACAGCTCTACAGCGTATTAGGCCGTGTTTATGCTGAACAAAGCACGACTGCCTTTGCCATCTTTAAATTCATCCAGGTAATCCCGAGTTGCCAATTCTCAGACATTGTTAGCAGAGCTGGGCAAAGCCGAGTTAAAATGTTGTCTTGTCAAGTGTGAAATAAATTCACCTGACGCCCCATTAAAAAGGAAAAGAACAAGACCCACACACACCTCTTAATCTCTCTTCTTTTCTTTGGTGCAAAATTGGTCTCCAACCAGAAATAGAGACATAGAACAGACATATTGACTTAGACATATTGTAGTGGAACAAACAATAAAGCTCTAATGAACAGAATTACATTTTATGCACAAATTTAATGTTTTAAATTGCATGAAACAGCAAAGGCTCGATTTTTACAGTAAGCTATGATCTTTTTACCCGCGGTGAAGGATTTTCCTGAACAGGTCTTTTTTGAAGGCATGATGAGGTTAAAAAAATGAAGGGGTTACTTTCTGCAGACCAGGGGTTAGCAGCTGCAAAGATAGTTGTTTTTGGTGTTAAAAAGTAAATGCATCTTTCACACAACAAATTAAAATCTCTTGTCCATTGTCAGTCCATTTTTGCAGCAGTGGCGTTCTTCTACAGCGGTTACCTCGTTCTGATGTGGCAGCTGCTGCTGCTGGTCATCCTGGGCTTCAGTGGGACACTATGCTTCTTTGTGGTGGAGAGAATACAGAACATCTCAATAGATTTTCAGGAATAATATGAGGATATTTTATTATTAACATTGATTTGTTAAGTGGGACGGACGTCTGGTGAGAAGGCCACCAGAAAAACAATACTGCCTATTTAATTGTGTGGTTATCCATTAGCCTGTACATTTTCTTTTTAGTTATCCAGTACTACACCGTGACCCTGGTTAATCATTAACATTCTGCACTGGTGAGGATTAGGACTGTAGAAATAAACACTTATGTTCTGTAATTATCTGCATTTCTTCTGGCTTGTTATTAACAACTTCCATTGTTTACCATATTCCTGTAACTAAACTGTTACCACTTTTCTTTATTATTAAAGCTGTTTATAATTTATCCCGATGAACTATTTGATTTAATTTCGAAGAAGTGCACGCAATTTAGGGTAGGTATTTTTAGGTATTTTTGCTTAATACAGTCCAGGCCACTTACAATGAAGGTCAATGTCAATACAGATATGTGTGTTAATGGGGAAGATTATTTGCAGTCAACCAACAGATAACATTACATTTGACTGAGTTATAGAAGAACTTAAATATTTCCATTTAACACATTTTAAACAAAAAACTTTTCCTGTTTTAAAGAGCTGATTCACCACATTATCTAGACAATCTAAACCTGGAACAAGTCTTTTTTTTCACCTCAGTCTGTATTTTATTTGCTTGGATTGTGGGTTTTCACAGCACAACCTCAGCCAGAGCACCCAGAAGTCACTTCACAAAACAAGATAAATCTAATGAGTTTAGTCCTAATTTGCCAGATTTATTTGAAAATCCATAAGGCCATTAATCAAAAGCGGGGCTAGAGAAGAGGTGGAAGAGAAAGGGTTGTAGGCCCAGAGGTCCCACATTACTTCACTGGTAATTGAGTATTGATTACATTAATGAGAGTAAGCAGTTTTGTGTGATCTTAAGTCAATTGTGCCACTTTCCTGACAACAACAAAGCACTGATGAGCAAAGTGAAGTATGCAGCATCTACTAAGAGAATTAAAGTCTGGTGGGGTTTATAATATTGGTTTAGAGCGATAACCTTGTAAGGAGAGTAAGTAGGTTTGAATAAGTCCATTATCTGAACACTGTCATGTCTAAGGTATCAGCATTACCATTCAAATGTTTGGGGTCACTCCTCATTTTGCATGATAACATGTTTATATCTGCCAAAAGGTTTTGTAATGATCAATTAGCCTTTTAAATAGCTCAACAAGCTGCTAAAACTGACGGGACTGTTTGCTGACTGCAGGCTCCTGCAGCCGTCTCACCAGCTAACCAACTAGATTCAAATCAGTTGCTTTTTGTTTACTTTAAATCCACATTTCTATGGAGTATGGTTCAGTTTTGGATTTTCTATTCATACTCAACCTCCCACTAATCTTTTTAAATGAAGAAAAACAGCTCACTTCGTACTGTTTCCTTGCACACAAATCAGAAATACTGATATTGCATGATTTCCCAAAACACTATTTTAACTGACTGTGAATTTGGCTGAAAGGCTTCTCTGACATGTACGTCAGTGCTCAGCTACTTCAGCCTCACATATTTCATAGATCTAATTAGCAGGCTTGATTGAAATGGACCTACGGGACACACGACTGAGGCTTGTCAGAAGTCTGACATCTGACATGCAGCGCCGCCGTCTTTGTTGTCAGGTGTACCGTTTTTGCCAGACGAGAGCTGTACTGTCAGCTTACTTAACCAACAACACTTGTAACTTCAAAGTCTGTCTGTGCCCAGGGGATTCATTCATTTCATTTATTATTTATCTGTGACCTACATGATTGCCTCATGCTGTCAGTTTAGCCAGAGAGCTGTGGTTATTGCCACTTTTTTGTAGCTGTTCAGTCAGTTATTAAATTTAAAAATTAATTCCACGAACTTTGCAAATACACATCTGAGAATATTTGTAGGAATAAGGTTGCAAACACAATTAAATAAAGGCAGTTTGAAACATAACCTATTAAATTAGACGACAACTCTCTGTAAATTATACACAGAGAGAACACAAACTGCTTGTGTATTTTTTGCCCCACACAATAAATGTCGTTGCAATAATCAGCGGAACAATTAAACTAATCATTCACCAGCGTGTGTTCATTGTTCACGGATCAAAGGTTTGTGTGATCAGCAGTTGTCCTAACATTTAGGAGGTTTAGTCTCACACCGGGAAAGAACTCCAGATTGTTTTCCCTACCCAGCAGCAGAAATCAAGCTGAACTCAAATGTAACTACACAGGTAATTATCTGTATCTGGATGTACGGTCATGACCACCAGAAGCTGACAGAGAAGCTGAGTTCCAAGGATCTGACATAGTGCCAGTGTTGGACAGGAATGAACAGCACGTCTCCAGGCTGTAGCACACATTCCAGATACGGAGCATTGGCAAACTCCGGGAACTGCCCTGTGTTTGGATTCTCAACATCCACCTGCATGGAAAGAGTCCCACGTTGAAAATACCGCATATATCTGAAAGTTCAACATATACCACCCCTATGAACCGTCAATCCCACCTGACTGGTATTGTGAAGCAGCTGTGATTGATGAGGGTACAGCTTCTCCGTGTCCTTCGGGGAATACAGGCGAATGTATTTGCTTCCCACAACCTGAGGAAATCCCAAACGTTAACCCCACGTGATCATGTGACACTGACTAGAATCAGAAAGCAGCGCTATCATCATCATCATCACCTGAGCCAGGAAGTTCTGTTGAGGGTCTTGGTGAAGAGGAGACACTGTGCCTCCAGGCCCAAACCACGCATTAACAGTAATGTTGTCTTCATCCCCTTCACCAAGGCAGCAATAATCAGGGAGGCGGATATCTTCCTTCAGCTCTGGTATCTAAGACAAAATAAAAAAAAAACATATTAGAGACTAATTTGACTGACAAAACAGAATCATTAAATCATTTAAACTTTATTATCAAGACATTTTCCAGCAAATATTTTGTTCTCCACTCTGGTTTTGCTGATTATATATATTTTTAATCATTGTTTGAAGTTTATCATATTTAGCATTTAGCTTAAATCATGTCAGACTGAAAAAGTTTTGTGGATGCAGAACGAAACATCTCCACTGAAAGAAAGAAGTCCAGCTGCCAATGACCAAATCTCATTCTCAATATAACATGAGGGCATAGATTGCTGTTGCACCAAAATATTAAAGTTTGTAATGATTCAGTCCACTGTATGTGTGTTTCTCTGTACTTCAAAGTCCCTTATTGTAAAAAAAAAAAAAACACAAAGAAATTATTCCTGAAAAAATCTAACAAAAAAAAAACGATTGTAGTTTTTTACAGCAACATCGGAAGGAATTTGAAAATAACAATATTAAGTGAGATCCTAGTATGAAAACTCCTTATTTGACCTCATTCATGTCTAATACCCCCCAAAAATGTTCAGCTTGACAGAGTGACCTTTTTGTAAAGTTCAGCCCAGAAGAGGCATCGACGTCTACAGTAAAATAAGGACAAAAAAGTCGATATATGGTGTGAAGATGACAGACAGAAAGAAAGGGGGATCAGATTGTGTTAAGTGCTGAAAATATAATCTCAATAATAAAAAAAGCTCCGAGATCATTACTTTCATTATCACTTTGTCATTTTAAAAATAAAACCATACCTGATCAAACAGCTGGTGCTGTGCGAGGTATCCCAAACCTTTCACTCCATCCTGGGTCAGAAGAAGCTGACTGAGAAGTTTTATCTTCCTTATGCGTCATCAATGCCACATGATGAGGATGCACTCACCTTATTTAAAATGTAACGATCAATGAATTCATTCACTGTAAGCAGAGTTTGCGACCATGACTCGTCTGTGTACCTGGATCCCACCTCAACAGGAACCGTCCGACAACCAGCGACGGATCTCAGGTATTCTATGCTTTGCGGAGGGAAATAATGAATGAATTAAACATGGATTCCAGCACTGAACTAAAACAATTGACTGTGCTCCTCCAAACATCAGAGTTGCAAGTTGTCAGATATCAGATGTCAGAGGCACTGAAGAAAGTTTTTAAAGAAAAAAGCAGCTATATCAGACTCTGGATAATAGTCAGCATCCAACCCGGACTCAGGTTATGTTCGCACTAACCCACTATCTAAGCAAATTATTAAGGCTGAAGCTTCACTTCTAGATGCCTCAGTAGCTGCAAACTGATGTAAATTGCATGTTACGTGCCAGCAGTCCTTCAGCAGCACGGCCCTGCAGCTTTTCTGTGCTCTCAGGGGGATGAGAGCAATCAGCTCGTGTCATAAATGTAAATCAGTCTGATAACATCTAACACAAGTAGTGCGCAAATGAAAATGTACTTCCAGATTACGTTACTGTGATCTAAACTGAAGCATAATTTGGTGGAGACTCTGACTGAATGAGATTAACCCATTAGTAATGATAAATGGGCTCCTACCGGGGAAAACAAGGGAGACGCTGATGTCGCTCGGACAAAGATATGCCAAACAAGACTGATGGATGATCTCGCGTCATATCACGCGAATAACAAAAGAACAGGATGAAAAATCAAACCTCCAGGGATGTTTGTTGAAGGCGGGCCAGTGCTCAATGATCCCCTCTAAGATCAGCGGTTTGAGGGGGAGCAGGTAGTTTGTGTTGAACCTCTCCAGCGAGGGACACTTAATCCTGGGAACTGCCAACTCTTCCCTTATCACAGGAATATGTGGGGCCTCAATCTTTATTCGCTGTTAGTGATTCCAAGAACAACAAGACGTACAATTTTGAGGAAAACAGAACAAAAATAATAAGAATGATATTTCTTTGGATTAACTGTGAACAGTTCGTCAGTAGAAAGAATTTTTTTGTCATTGAGGTCTTAGTTAGTTGTGGAGCAAAACAACTAGAAGATATCATCACAAGCTTTATGAAACTGTGGATATTTCTCACTTCACTTATTGTCTCTGACTAATCATTTAATTTCGTAAGATCTGCAAATTTCAGATTATGGAACATTTCATAAAAAAAAAAACAGTCTTGACAAGCTGAATCGGGAAAGTGAATAATAATACATAAGCTGAGTTTTGTTATTGTATTTCTATTTATAATTCTAATAGCTCTACTGAGATGACGTACAGCATATGACAAACTAAAGTGCCTCCCATAAACTTCCCACCGACCTTGACTTCAGGATGAGTTTCACCTTCTTCTTCGTTTGATGATTTTCCGACTTCATCTTGCAGAATCCGAACGATAACCTGAAGAATATTATCCATGATGGCTGCGCCCATTAGTAAGCCCATGTCACAAACCTTCACAGCCTGCAGGAGCTCATCTCCAGACGGCTCTTTACGACACAGCGCAGCCACTTTGAACAGGCAGCCATATGAATAAACACGTCTCCACTCTTTGTCCACATGGCGCCATGTTCCTGTGTTGAGTTTCTCCCACGAAATGTCCAAAATGATCTGAGCATGAAGCATGCGACTAGAATCCGTAGTGTCGCTGTACAGCTGATGTCGGGACCATTTCAACATGTCCACCACACTTGACTCCACTTTGTCACTGAACTGCAGTGAAAACTGTTCCTCGTTACGCGGTAAAGCAGCCGAGACTTTTGACCACAGCGCAGCCATTGATGCAAGGGGTTTTTCTATGCTGTGGGACAGAGGAGATGAGTCAGGACAGCACCTCATTGTAACCTAAATCTCCATACATACACTGGATTTTGACTTTCAGTGCAATCCTCAGAGATTCATGTTGTAATTCAATATTTTGTTGATGCTCACCTGGTCATAGCTGTGTCAGTTTGCTACAATCGCTCACCATTGTTATAACATAACATATACAGGGCACGTGCTTCTTCGACAACGTCGGTCCCTCTGCTGCAGCGAAACAGATGCCCAGAATTTCCGAATTGGCAACTGCAAAACACAGGTGAGAATATTCTGAGCCAGAACTGTGAGTGTGACACATGCACAATGATGACACTTTGTCACATGGCAGGTGGGACTGCCAACTCTGCCTGTATGTGACTCCATTCACTTTTGGATGCTCCGTGTAGCCAGAGGTGATACGAGTGTGATGCAGCCAACTTTAAGCACCTGATTCATTTGAAACTGAAGATTCACATATACATATCCCACACGTGTGAGGTAATCACTCAATTATGACCCTAAAGTGACTTTTCAGCACATTTATAATTTTATGCACATTAATTTAATTTTTTTAGATTTTTATTGCCATAAGAACAACAAAAAACGGGAATAAATTCCAATTATGTGGGATGTTTGGGAAATAAAGACTCGCTATCCAATTTAATTAGGAAAGTCATTAAGGAAGGTGGGAAGAGTGAAGCGTTGCTGAACGTGCACCTTTATACAGTCATGGGAGACAGATAATGCTATTTCCTTAAAACTATCAGAAATTTGACTCTTTGACCTTGTAATCCACTTTGTTCATTATGCAATTTCACATAACATATGAAGATTCAAGATTCAAAACACTTTATTAATGAAGCGACGCGCTTACGTATAACAATAAACTAAGATTTCAAAATGTTCTTTATTTAAATGCAAATCCGCAACTTGAAAACGTTGCTAATGACTTTTGTGAACGGAATTTACCATGTGTATTTTACACATGGCATAATATTATCTATGTGGATTTAACAAAATGCTGCCACTCGTTAAGTGCATACTTACCCATAACGCGAAGGAAGCGACGCATTGATGAACTTAATATTTTGCATAATCTGTGCATAGACTTGTATTATGGCATGTACTCTGTTAATCCGACATTATCTAAGAAAGACAACACTGTAAATCACGCTGCAACTATGCTGAAACAACTCAACCGACAAGTTTTGTTCCGGTGTGACAACAAAAACGCGCCGGAATGCAACACGGACACGGCAAAACAGTTCCCCTTTTAATCAAGCATGTCTAAAATTAAGTAACGGGCTTCCTAATGTGGATTAAAAATAGATAGTTAGAATTGAAACTATTTAAATTATATCAACCTTTTAAGTAAACTGTTTTATTACAGTACAACCTTTGATTTCCTTTGCTCTCTAATCCAGTAGGGGGTAGTAACATCTGCACATGCTTCAACCTGTAAAATATTCTGCACAGCCAAGTTGCAATAAATTGAACGTCGTCTTGTTTCTGATTGGACTGTATAGGAGACACATCCCCCAACACACACACACACACACACACACACACACACACACATACACAAACACACACTACACATCATGTACACACCCGTTTGTCATGTGTTGCCAGATTCTGTGTATACAGGACACCCTCCTCCGTTCTACTCCTACACAGTCGCATCTGTCCTTTTTAAGTCTTTATTGATTTATTTATTTTTTCACCAGCAAGACAAGAATGTAATGACAAGAATACACATTAAACATTAAATTCACATTTTACACACACAAAAATCCATCTGTCCACAACCTCCCAGCCTCGTAGCCGCACAAAAATCTGATTGTCTCTTTCAGGTCACTCTTTTCAGATTAACAAGCAGCTGCTGACGAGCTCAGTCAGTTAAAATCAATCAGTGTGACAGAATAGCAAGTTTTACAGACAAGCAGAGTTGCTTAGAGTAAAAAAGGTAATAAGCAAATTGTTTATATAGGTTGCAGTCATTGTGTGGCATTGAAACAAATCTTACCTCAGAAGAAGTTATTATTTGTTCCCTCACCTTCATTCCCCTGCTCCTGCTGCTCAGAAAGTAAAGCTGATTGATATGTATTGTTCACGCAAAGCTAAAACAATAATTGAGTTTCTCTTTTTGATGTCACACAGAGATATTTTAGTTTTCTATATTCGATCAGTTGTTTGGAGGCTGGGAGGTGGAAGAGAACCTGAACAAACATGATAGGAAATCCCCTGCAGGGAAGTCTAGAATTTATACACACACAGCGCACTATTATCAAATGTCAAACACTATGAAATTCAAATAATCTCAGTGTAAATCACGGAACTGCTCCTGTATGTAAAGCAGATGTGAACAAGAGAGCGACAGCCTGCCTCTCCAGGAATCACAAGGGATTTTAAAATGTTTCATGCATTTCTGTTCATTCTCACTGTATAAACAGCAGGATTCTCAGGGCTTGATGTATTATTTACTTACTTGCCTAAAGCTGTATCCCTTAAAATTATGCAATTAATCTGCAAACGGATTTACACTTTCATAGTGTAATTTCAACCATCATGTCTGATTGTCTCGTTACTCAACATGACAAAGGTTGTTGGGTGGGTCTGGACACGTCCAGCACTAGACTGATCATAGACTTTTTCCAATCAACTAAAGATATTTCACTGTTTTATAATGTTTTAGAAATGACTGATGTTTTTTATTTTCCTGGAGATTACTATTATGCTGTACTGTGAGAAAAATGTAGGTTGTCAAAAGCTACAACTATGTGGTTTTTACAGTTAATACTGTTTATCCTCAAGTATAGAATTATCTCGTTAGCTAAAACGACTCGGTTAGGTTTTGATAAAATGAATATTTTGTTAGAGGACCTTCATTGTCATGGTTACAACAATTAAGACACAGTTAAGGTCGCAGTTCAAAGTTGATTGCATTGCAACGGTGGGCAATATCAAAATGACTGTGGAGCCTGCATTAGTGGGGGAACTGCTGGGTAGTGTACTGAGCTGCCTTGGTATAATTTAAGATAGGAACCTGGCCTCAGCTGGTCTGACAAAACTGTGTTTATTATTGTATGGGATGCTCGGGGAGACAAACCTCATACCCTAATCTGAATGATCTGTGTTTGTACCTCTGTGTGAGTGGTGGCGCTGGTCCCAATAGGAGACACTGATGTATTATTCAGACCTTTCTGACAATGGGGATGTAAGATGATGTGGGGCTACAATGAAGGTCAGAGGCCCAGCAATGTTATTCCTGCCTGTGCTGTCATTACTTACTTCATGCGCACGAAGAGATCAGTGACCTTTGCCTAGTTTACATGGAGGGAGGGTGATGATTGCTCTCTCAGCTTCTCGTAGGGCCTTATTAGCTGTCGTCACTCAGACAATGAAGAAAATTAATACATTTCCTGAGGACATTCAATACCCTCTGATCAACTGTCCAGTCTTTGTGCTAAGCTAAACTGGACTAAGCTGGATTTGAAATAAAACACTGAAGCTCTATATTTAATAGGTTTTAGAGAAATATGGCATGTTTTAGGATTTGCAGGTATTTTAAGCAAATCACCAGAAAGAATTAATAACATTAGTTCTTTATTTTATAATATATATTAATTCTAAAGCCCATGGGTTGGCAGCCCTTAATTGTAGACACCTTTAGTTAGTTTTAAGGTGTTTTCTGCTAGTCTAAGTCTAATTCCTGTTCTTGTTTGTCACCAGGGGTTTGCACATTGTCGTATACTGATGAAGGCCTCTCTTGATTGGAAATATATTCACAAGGATATGCCTACCTTCTTGAGAATTTGCTTGACTAATGTTAATGTGGTAAAAGGGTTTTTCTTCACAAAGGATTCTGCAAACATCCACTTCCTATGTCTTCCAGGCCTTTCTGTGATTTTGGAGATCAGCAATGCTTCCTTTCACTTTAACAATGTACCAAAGTGTTGATTAGGCCATAGCTAAGGTTTTTATCTCTCCTATAGATTCATGTTGTTTGCACTGAGATCTCTTTGGACTTGGAGTACGATAGTAACTCCAGTCAAACATCTGTCAAATGCCAACTCCAGACCTCTTATCTGCTTCGTTTGTTTTGAAGTAACAATGGAATTGATTGCACCTGGTCAATTACCTTCTTGTCAGTAAATTGTCCAAATATTAATGAGTCCCTGTAATTTGGGGCACTTTGCTTGAAATAGCTGTAAATGTCATACATGTTTTATTTCTTTGTGAAACCTCTGAAAATAAAGCTGCACTTCACTAGGCTTCAATCACACCTGGATTGTTTAATGTCAATTTTTATTGTGGTAATGTATAGACGTAAAATCATAAAACAATAAACCAAAACTGTCACTGTCCAGATACTTCTGGGCCAAACTGTGAGTGAGCTGATATAAAATCCAGAAGGGGGTGAATCAAGTCTACAAAATATTCTCACATTCTCTCAAAGTTCTCTTCTTAAGGTGTTATTTGGTCATATCAAATAGCAACTCTACATACGGAGTTGGCTCAGTTTCCACTGAATAAACCTTGAAATGTAGTTTCTAAGATCAAGGCCGAATTTTCAATCTCACCGCACAAATCACTCTGACCAAAGGGGCGAATTTGTATTTTAAATAAATTCTTTTCACCCTGAAAAATGATTTAATACTTTAACTCCCTTGAATCTAATAGTTCAAATAATACTATTCACTATAATCATGACTGCAGTGTGCTGGGTTTGTTTTTGATCAAAAGTGTGTTTTATGAAAGTTCTCTCCAAGTAGATTACTGCAGTTTAACTTCGCTTTCAAGTAAACCATTTTAATTTTATGCTTCTACAAATAGTAACCTTTCCTAATATGTTGTTTGGAATCTCAACTGTGCCGGAGTTTGTGCAGTAAACAATTAATTAGGTTTGTATTATCATAATTCCCTTTGAACCTGGGGTATTCTCAGCTGTGCTAGAACAAAAAGTCTCAGCAGCAGCAGCAGCAGCAGCAGCAGCAGCAGGAGCAGACCAGGCTTTGCCAGCAACCAAACAGGGTAGCAGGGCAGCGTGGACCGTGACTGTCAGCAGCGTATTCCCAGGGGCCTTTGAGGGCTGCACCGCTGGGACACTGCAGGAGGGATGTAATCACCACCATTACGCTCCAGGTGTTGCTGAAATAAAAGATGGAAACAAGCCTCTGGTGGTGTTGCCATGGATCAGAATCCAATTAAACACTGTTTAGCTCGACACAAACTGCCAGTCGTAGCCTGTTGACTCATGAAATTAATGTTTTGTCGTGGCACAAAGAAACTGTTGCAACAGAAAGTGCAGCATGACCCAAGGCAGGACCCGTTCAAACTGCTGCGGCTTCATTCTCAGGTCATGTAAATTTCACTGGGTAATTGAATTGTCAGACGGACGAGTCGACGCAACATTGCAAAACCTGGTCGCTTCTGTCACTGCATTCTGAAGGTCACCGCTTTGCTCATGCTTGCACTTATACTTACACCATGCCAACGCCCACAACTGAAGCGCCACACTTATCCCCAAGGTAATTTAAGCAGACATAAAAGCTAGTGGAGGTTAAAGGTTACTAGTCCTTGGAAACCTGGTAATGAATACTTGTAAATATCCTGAAGAGGTAACAAATGAGAGGTGTAAAGTTAAATGTCCTGTGAAATCATTAGGAGACCTGAAACAAGCTGCCTGTAAAGCCTCTAGGAGGTTTCCACAGACAATTATCTTGGGCACGCCCAGCCCTCGGCTCGGCATAACTACAGGTCAGCGTCATAGGCCTGCACATTTACAGATGTTGTTGGTAAGTCTGAGGCAAAGGATGACAAAGCCGCTCCACGGGTCGCTGCAAAGACAGGGGCTCGTTGCCTCGCGCACCTCCACAGATAGGTTAGGGGAACTCTCTCGCCTACAAGCAGGTGCTCAGCTCCAGCAGTTTAATGTGGGACACCAAGGTGTAGGCAGTCCGTCAAAACCACTTTGGATCAAATTAATGCAGCCAGGTGTGCCCCTGCAGTTGGGGCTCAGGTGACACCTGCTACTTCCCTGTAATTAAAACTCAAACAGCTGTTTCAGAATAGACAGAGAGAGGGAGAGGGTCCCCAGGTTAGTCTGCTGCCTCGCTCACTGCTTGATCCTGGTCACATTTGATTATCGCTGCATGTTTTGAGTAATGCTAATACAATCAAGACTCGATAGTGGGGAAATATACATCTTTCTGGTGAATAATACATGTGAATTATACAGTAATAATGAATCCGAATGTGTTTGGCTGCTTGAATAATCTCCTGTGATCAACTATCCCTCACTGCATTTATAAGAGGCGTGTGGCACTTAGGGCCAAAAAAGACTCACTTCTGACAAATATGACTCACTTGCTAACCAGGGTGGAGATAAAAGTGGAGGCAGTCTTCACCTTGTTATTCTAGTACTGTGAAGAATCTTCAGGGGGCTGCGAGTGCTGAGGGTAGTTTAGGTAGCTTTGATCTTTCTTGGATGCAGTAATAAGCATAGTGCAGATGAAGAGCGAGGGTATCCATCTTGAAATATGATTTCCCTTTGGTTCTTTAACAAGACTAAAAAGAGGTGGGTGGTCAGCTTCAGGGACTCTGTTGGAAATTCTTATCTCCTGATAAGGTGCAACATGCGAGCTCAAACATAAAGGCTGTGAATCTGAACAAAGTGATATTATTCCAAATGTTTGGGAGGCACCTGCAGCCAGGAAAGCCGTGAATCATTACCAAAGCTGCACGGCCTCTCATGCAGACGTAGAGACTGTAAATCACAAGGTGGAGGATTTGTATCATAAACCTGCTTGAAGAGAAGACAGAGCATTTTTAGACGTGTATCTCTACAGGGCATGTCTGCTGCACACGAGCTCTCTACATAACCCACATTTGAAAAAACACAGTTTATTTTTAATGATGTAGCAACAGTGGACATTTTTTCCAGGAATTTTGCCTGCAGAGTTAAAAGACATTTCTTTGCATCAGCACACTTTGTTCTGACCAATAAAAGCCTAAATGTTCCCACTGTTCACCTCTGTCATGCCACTGTGTAAATGTGAGTCCAACATGAGAAGTTAATTTACCAGTAGGGAGCAGTGTTGTGGCAGCAAAGTGCTCCCTCATCACAGCTTAATAATTTAGTATGCAAAGAGGAAGCAGAGATAGTCGCGTATCTCATGCTTTCTTCGTTGACAGTGTTTTTGACTCCAAAGGCTTTTCATCAGGTCAGATTTGTGAATGACATTCCCAGCATTGCAAAGCGAGGCTGTAGAAAGAGATTAAGACTTCACAACCCCTGTTAAGACACAGGAAATAATCATTAGCTACGTATGTACAGCACAACAACTCTGTGTTCCCTGCACTTTACAATGTGCTAAATATCGATAAATAAAAAGGTAGAAAAACAAAACACCAATTTGGGAACTCATGAATACACATGATAAAACATATGTTTTCAGATGCAGGTTTTTTTCTCTTTGTCCTCTTGCCAAATGTGTTCAAATGAAAGTTGGAAGTGTCCTTTATTCCTTTTTTTCTTTTGTATAGGATCAAAAAGGTGGCAGAAAGACCAGAAAAACACGCACGAAACCCCATAAAAATGCATACACCTGAGTCAAGAATGTCTTAAGGCAGATTGTGAACAAATAAAAGCTGTGGGTGTCTGACCTTGGCACGCGTTATCAGCTTCAAACTGGGGCAGCAGTCACCTCAACTTGAGAAGAGGAGTCTATTCTTCAATTGTGCAAGTTGTAATCTAAGGCTCCTGGTGAATGCTTCCACAGAGCAGTGTGCCTGAACATGGGAGGGTAAATGTTCACACTTGTTTGCAGTGGAGGGAAGAAGACGGTTAATTTTCATGGCACCTGTGACCTGCCACTGTTTTTGTCACAAACAAACTGCCTCCGTAAATAAGAAGCAAGAGAGGAAGATGTGTTGTGGCAGAGTCTTGTGTTTTTGTTTCCTGTCTTGAACAGACATATGCAGAGTGCCATCAGAATGTCATCACGGGGTATTGATTTGAGAAACCTGAGAAGCGGATTGATGGATTCCTCCCTGAGCTGCAGGCAGTAAGCTTTCTGTTCCTTTGTCTCTGTTTTCAGTTCAGCACGTGTGACTGGTCACATTTCCTTTGCTTTAAATGCACTATAGTTCTGTGTTCTCCTCAGAGTGCACAGATATACATAACTTATCAATATGTGAACATGTTTCTTTACTTTTAAGTGGGAACCAAAACAATTCAGTGCAAAATAAACTTTCAACCGCCTGCCACTCCGATGAACAAATACACAGACACATCCCTGAGCACGCCCAAAGGCTCTCGTCACATTCTGCTGTCGAATTGGAGCTGATCCATCGTTCAAGTTCTGTGTTCACAGTTTGACACTTTGACCCCTGTAACATGTCTGAATGAGCGGAATGGTAGCTGTGTTTTTGTGGCAGTGTACTAGAATGAATTTCCATATAACAGAAAATATTATTTCTGTCAGCTACACACATTCATATAACATGAATATGAGTCTCACTCCTATATTGTCTTTTTCAAGGGTAATTTAAAAATAAAAAAGACTTCCCAATGTTCCTCCATTTATGTTTTTCTATTTCCTATAACAATTTTTACTTCTCTTGTTTGCTCAAAAACTAATTGTGCTTTACTACCTGCTACCTAAAAAATGCAGTACTGGTAACCTTGGAAACTGCAATCTTTTTTGAAATGGCTTTTGCACGGATCCTTAGAAATTTCATTTTACGTCTAAGGTTGGCCACCGACAAAATCAAATTGCACATTTTCTCCTCATCTGATTTGTTGGGAATAAGAAAGCATAAATGAAATGTTTATGGGAAAGTAAAATTCTCTACTTTCTTATATTAACATACTATCTGTCGGAAGGGGAATTAATAAAAAGTCTCAAATAATCTGAAACTGGCTGAAGGACTGCTGTCCTCCATAAGCTGCTTATATTTCCTTTGAAATCAAAACCCAACCAATTCATTAGTTTGGTTCATAGAAGATTGGCCTTGGGGGAGATTTGTCCTGCCTTGCCTGTGGTCCTAACAGTTTGTTTCATGTTAGCTTGATTATATTTTTGACATTGGAAATTGAAATACCAGTATGAGAAGTTCTACAGTAATCAATATTGTACTTTGTGGACTTATTCCATGAAAACAGTTAAAAAGTGAGTGGGAAGACACTTTGATTCTCTGTCTGGCCACAGAAAACAATTCTAGTTCCACATTTTCTGCAGTTACAACACTGAGATGAATCCCTTGCTTGTAGGATGTGAAAAATTTGGCAGTTCACTGACTCCAGGCAAACTTGGCAAGCCTCAATAGTTTGTATTTTAGTTGGGATAGACTGGAGTCTCAAATACAATCCTCTCTCTGTATGCCCCTGTAATCTTGATGCTTTTGCTAAATAAAACATATAACTGTTAGGAGTCATTATGGTAATACTGCAGCTGAGAGTAGCCTGTGTGAAATCATCAAAATTATTCAAGTTGTTCACCTCAAGTCTGCGACTCTTCTTCCAGAACTGAAGGAGAAAAAAAAATCTTTCTCCGATAGTTCCCTGAGAATTTTCAATCTTTTAAAGCTTTATCATAAGATAAATATGGATAAGAAGGACTGCTTTCACTATGATCTGCCCCCATTAAAGGTCATTTTGTCATTATTCAGACATGATACATTAGCATCTGTGGCCACTCTAATTATCATTATTATGTCCATCAAGACATTATTACGGTAAATTAAATGTAACTGTATAATTTACATAACCACAATGTGGAGTCATCACAGAGACACATCTCAAATAAAAAACAAATAAATACACATACTTTCCAAAACTGTACATATACTACATATCATGTGAAACACATTTAATTTCTTATTAACAGCTGTGTGATTCATTCATGAGTTGGTTTTCCCTTTTAATATTTTGAATCAAATTATTTTATAAAATTATAGCGAGCATTTTGTGCTCATTTTTACTGCTGTTTTGATACTCACATTTCCTGAACCCTGTAATTCCGTTTTAAGACACACATGGATCATGTGACTATAATTTCATGTTTACAGAAACCTAAGTAAACACTTTCTAAAACAACTGATCACTGTATGTTTTGCACAACTCACACGTCACAAACTTGTCGCGGCGCTAGTTTCACCTGCTGATGCATACCTTTTATTGTGAAGGACCACTTAGAGACGATAGAACAACACAAGGATTCACGGATACAGTATGTTGTTTGTAACCACCTGCTGTATGTATGTCAAATGCCAACTTTCACTCCGCTCGTCACTTTATCTGTTCAGTGTTGTGGGAATTTGACTACTTGTCCTATAAATAGATTATGATTGTGACAGTTTTTCTAAACAGAAATCCAAGTGCCTCTTTTATTTATTTGCTCGTTGTATTATTCGCTTGTAATATTCGCTGTGAATTTTGACTGTACAACTTGAGTTTTGTTTGTTTACGGCTCAGAAGTATAAACTATTAGAAATCATGTTGGTTTTGGCTGTTTTGTAACGAGCATGTTGACTTAAAAACTACAAACTACTACCAGGTTCATCCTTTAACCCCTTCTTAAATACTCTAATATAGAGTACTCTAATACTAATATCTATTTGTCTTTAAACTTGTGCACACCTTTAATTAACCTCCTTACAGCCACATATATTCTGTGTTCCCCTGTAGTCAACAGAGAAAACTCGTATTTACACAGTGGTAGTGCAAGAACTCAGTCCACACATCTGATCAGAGATCAGTCTTTCCTTTCCAATTTATAGGCTTTGCATTGTTGCTGCACATTTCATCTTTTATTCACAGAGTACAGTACACAGACATGATTACCCCCCACCTGTGTGATGGAGACGCTTCCTCCCTGACTTGGGGTCCCTTCATGCTTTCATCACAGCACAGCCATACATCTTCCCTGCATCTTGATGGTGTTCGGGGAGTGCAGTAACCATCTTGGGAAGCATACAGATACACGACACTGTATCATTTGTGGCAACCTATCAACACCAGCCTCACCTTCTTAATTCTGATTTAGAGGGAGAAATGAGCAGTTGGCTGGAGGCGCTGATTCCGTTCTCATCACGCTGGATCTGTTGAACAAAAGAGACCACGGAGACCAACTCTCCTCCAAGAGACACATGAATCATCACTGACAAGACTCCTCCCCCCGCGGTGTTGCTGCCATGAATTATCTCTCTCTGTAAAGGCCTTGATCAATTAGTCAATCTCTCAACTGCGGCCCTCAATTAGCAAGGTGATTCCCAGTGCTGCTGGATGCTAACATGTTGTGCATTACTTGACACTGCCAATTAAAGCAGTGCTCCGCCACAGCTCTCAGACCTGATATGGGTAAGACAACTGTACTGAGGAATTCATCTATAACTTTGCGCCTGTGAATCTGAAAATGAGGGGATAGAAAGCGTCTCTCTTGGATTGATGTGCTCAGGGATGCTGTTAGAGAATTGATTTTGTTATAAATTCAGAGAGAAGGTGCCAATCACCTGTGTTGGCAGCCAAAAACACCAAGTCTGAGCAGAATTTGAAACGAAAGAAGGGCTAAAAGGAAACGTCTGCAGGTTCAAGCGGAATACAGATTGGCAGTGGGATGTGCGGGTCCCCAGTGTTCCAGAGCAACATGCCACTACCCTATGTCCACTCCAATAGACCGTTGCATGTGTCAAGGGGACTCTGGTGCGTGAGGCTTGCTGTAATTGGAGCAATCTGTTCCCTTGGCCTGGAGCTGCCGAGGCTGTTACATGTTTGAAGTCATAACCCTGGCAAGATGTCCTCTATTTCCCACCACTGGTGAGCTGCGCTCCTGCTTGTTTCAGAGGCTCCAGCCTCTGCATGCTCTTCACTGCACCTAAACACCCATTGACATTTAGACTTCTGAGTGCTGCTATCATGTTATCGTTGCTTGGTTTATCCCAACTCCTGTTTCTGCCTGCAAATTGCAAAGATCATTCAAAAAGGTACCTCGGTGCAACTGATCTTAAATCCGTGTTTAGTTGCCCTTAATATCTTCTTTTGCTAATACTAGAGGATCTGCATGTTTATCAGAGGTTAATCTCTGAGCCATGACTATGAATTGCTTGAACATGGATATTGTACAATAAACATTACGCACTTTCACACAAAGGCATTTGAATTTTTCTCAGAGTTAGACGGAGAGATTGATTAGAGGCACCGCAGACACTGGAGGTTAACTTTGGGAATTTGCATGTAGACTTTGTTGCTTTTAGACTGAGCCGGTCTCACTGAGGGCTGGGTTTGAGAAGCGCTCTTCTAATCACTGAGCTAACATAAGCTATCCAACTACTGGATCCAGCGACATATTTAGCAAACAACAGTGGGAATAGTGTTAATATTCTCATCTAGCGCTCAACGGAAAGCAGAACAAATGTTTCAAGTCCTTTCAATATAATCGAAACAAAAGGAGAAGCAAATGCAAAATCGGTGCACTGACTGTTTCTGCTTCAATTTCTCCAAACAATACGCAGTGATTTTGAGTAAGCCTGAAATCTCATTCATTTGCTTCATATTATTGCAATGTTATAAACCAGAACATATTATAAAAATATCCATATTTCCTCAGTGCTGTTACCTTGTCTACAAATCAGTCTCCCATTCACTGGCCACGAAAGAGCTCTTTAATTTGCCTCTTGATGCCAACATGAAAGCTCTTAAGTGAATCAAATAATAAACAGTATACTGGGCATTTTCAGGTTCAGGCCTGTCTCATCTTCATGCAGTAGGTGTTAGTTGTTTCACTTTGCTTCACTAGCAAAGCAGACACAATGGTGGGAGAGAAAATGTCCACAAGGTCTCAGGTGAGCTCTACAGAAGTGCTAACCCATGTAATAGAACAACTGTCTCACGTGTCTCTCGCAGCTGGAGAGTAGGACACATGAATGGCCACGCATGTTCTCACATTACTATTGAAGTTGATAGACTCCCATCAAAGCTGTTGAGCAGATGCATTACATTTCCCGGCTCATTGAAATCCCCATTTTTCTCCTTCATTCTTTTTCAAATTAGACATGCATTGTTATGGTAGCGTCTTCGTCAGAGGAGGAACGAGGGCCCTAGATCTTCTCCAGAGCTCACTGCTAAAACAACCCCGCTTACACTGTGACTGCTCCAGCTTTATATGAAGGGGTTGTGATTCTTACAGTAATAACTTTGACATCTCTTTCTTCTCTTTTAAATAAACAAGAAAGAACAACGTCATCTAGAGATGTTTGTCTTATCCGTGTCTGACTCCCAGTCACAAAGATTCTACAAATCAAATTTATTTTTAAATTTTATTTGAATAATTGACTATTAAACCTGCAATTTATAGTGAGCTGTCATGCTGCGATGGTTTTCAGTGTACTGTATAAGTATATTGCTGCCTCCTCCTATATTTCTACATCCAGAGCACCGTGTGAGGCCATGTCAATCATTACGAACACGTATCCCCACGTGGCCTGAATTGTGCCTGACAGCCTGTGTAATTGCAGGACTCCGGTGAGTTTCACAGGCCCTGATAAAGGCATGTCAGAAAAGAGAAGCTGCAGATACAGTATTTCTTTTATCAAACGAGAAGAGATAGAGATATGATAAGAATAATTAAATGTAATTAGCACACTGCTGCTTTGAGCAGCATGTTTAGTTCTGTCTTCAAGTGCTTGCATTAGAAAATAAGGACACATACAGATAGTAGATAGCTATATTTCCTAAACCTGTGCAAAGCAGCAGCACAATGAAACATCATCATCCTGAAACGATATGAGTCAAATACACTAAAACACTGACTGTTTCACAGCCCCTATTTATAACTGTTTATAAAACCAATCAACAAGCTAATCAGGACATGTATTTTTACTCTGGCAAATCAATGAGAAGAATGTAAACAATGCAAATGCATGTATCATTATAGCAACATTAACAAGGAACATGGAGCAAAAAGGAACTAGTAACTATTGATGTTAAAATACATGTAGTGGAGTGGAGTACAAGATCTTCCTCTGGTTTTTAGTGGAAGAAAAGTAACATAAAAGTAACTCTCACCTTTGGTGTGGACAGAGAATGTCATGTTCCGCAGGCGTCTCCTGTTGTAACGGTGAAAGACTGCATTGGAATGTATGTATATGTGTACATGTATATGTGAACTTAAAAACGAAACCTGATATATGCTTAGGTGATATTTAAAACAAACCAATAACCCATCATCCATGCTGATCACACATTTTTTTTTTATGCTGACTAGAAGGTTTTTGAAAGAGCAGATTCTTGGAGAACAGAAGCAAATGAGCATAGTCATGCAGATGACGACAGTGGAGGTCAGTCAACTTTATAATTATAGTCTTTTGTGAACAGCATGTCTCGTATGTGGGTAGACACCTAATTGCAATGACTGCAAGCAGCAGGACTTCTTGTTGAGTTTTAAGGTGAAGCTGGAGCCTGTTGAGAGGTGTTTGCAGGATCGTTGATTCATCTGTTTCAGCCAGAGGTGTATAGTATACGAAGTAAAAGTGCTAGTAATTGCCTAGAACTACTTCTACTTGTACTCCACTACAAGTCGAAGTACCCATTATTTTTTCTACTTAAGTAAATGTACAAAGGTACATACACACACTCTTAAGGAAATAGTGTGATAACAATGAAGAAATTTGTCAATAACATCTTCTTATAAATAGGTAATAGATGATAATAACTGATAATAACATGGTAACAAAGGGTCACATTTAAGCATTAAAAGGGTAAGGTAATTTCATTATTAAAATATTTTATGAAGTGTTATGACCAAAGTAATAACCAGGTAATAGGTCGGAATGAGCAATGATTATATCAAGGTAATTATCTAAATGTTTACAAATATTTGACACAAAACATCAGCAGTAATATTACTTATAATATATTACTTATAAAATAATAGTATATTTTATTATTTTAAAATCAGCAAAGAAAGCAAAGTGGGGCTTTAGACAGTGAGGAAGAAATTACATTTTTTTTCAGTGTGAGTGGTGTGAGATGGACTGTGAAATGTTGAACTGGCGGCTGTTTTGGCAGGAATTTAAAAAATGAGATGAACAGGATTTTCTGTAATGATGGACCCTGGAGCTTTAGAAAAAAACTGCAGTAATGGTTTTACCAAGACCTTTCAAATTGTCTTATCAAATCTTTTTTGCTGTATGACAATCTTAATTGACTTGCAAAATTGTTAGGAATCTAAGTACAGAATAGAGTTATTAATCATGGAAGTAATTTCTTTCAATAGCTTGTTTACTTTACAAGAGACTAAACAAATATGTAATAACTCATTGTAAATTATTAAAGATACTTTTTGTCTCTTGTCTTGTGGGTAAATGGAGCAGATGTTCTTTTTATGCACAAGATGTATTGTGGTTTTTTTAGACATTGTGCAGATGTAGACAGCAGGTCAGCTTAAACCTTCATGACAACTGTGTATTCTTGTGTTATTTGGGAAAATTATGTATTATTAGAATTGAGTTTGGTGTTAATTAAAATGTCTTTTTCTTACTGAACCTGCAAGTTCAAGAATGGAAAATGGTAAATGATCTCCTCATATAGAACGCTTTTCTACCTAGACTGACTCATTCACCCACACACACACACACACACACACAAACACACTGATCTGACACAGGTCAACTTGGAGTTCAGTATTTTGCCCAAGAACACTTTGAGGGAATCAAACCACCAGTTCTACTATTGGCAGATGACTGCTCTACCCCCTGAGCCATACGGAGCCCTAGGTATATTTTACAATATGAATGAAGTTGAAGTGGTGCCTTCTTTATGAGTTTTTTTATGGTCAGTGCTACTGGCCTCCATACAAGACTGCAGACATGGTGAAAGCCGTTAAATTGGTCACATGTTAAACAAATTTTGTCACTGTAGGAAATAAAATATATCTCATGTTTTATATTCATAATGTAGGTTGATATATTTGATGTAATTAATCTATGCTGATACTCCTTAGGCTAATGTGCTCAATGGTGAGAAGACTGAAGAAGCAGATTCAAGAACCGAAATTAAAAAAGATTGAGTTGATTTGTGATAATACTTGAGCCTCGCAGCACAATCATATACTCAAACTACAAAGATGACACAAAGAAATTGGGTTGTAGTTTTATTCTAAAATATTTGCAGTATAAATATTGGAGCACTTGTGTGTCTCATACTCTCATGAAACAAGGACACAACATATTACAAAAACATGAGTGAGTTGTTTATAGTTTATCTAAAGGAGTTGGTTTTTATAGATTCTATAAAAGGAACTGAAACTCCTGAACCTTCTCTGCCACTTGCTCCAAGGACCTGGTCCAGATTTTTCTCTGCACTTCAGAGCCAGCTGGATTTTCTAGAAACACATCACAGCAACCATGACCACTTTAACCACCTACCATGCTCGGGCCAGGGGTGGCTTACCTCAGCAGTTCAGGAGCCATGCAAAAGTTGACTTTTTTATTCTTGACCAATTAAGAATCAGCATACTAATCATACTAAGGTTAGGGTTGGGGTTGGGGTTAGGTCCAGTTCGATGTCCTTGAACTGGACCACCTTTAACAGATTTCTGGAATATCTTTCTCTGGTTTGTAGTGGAGTAAAAGTAATTGAATTGATAAATTGTACTACTCCAGTAATGTAAAAGTAGCTCTAAACTGTACTCAAGTACATTATTTGAGTAAATGTCCTTAGTTACATATCACTTCTAGTTTTAGCTTTGCCAGCTTATCACCTACAGTATAGCTTCTGTTGTACCCACAGTTGTCAGATGAAGGGGAATCTCTCATCTCACTGAAACGATGTCCCCTTTATATGTGTGAATAGGAATGTAAAAGGGTGTTAGCCTTTGATAGGCTGCTGACCTGTTCCGGATGTTTCTCAAGCTTTTATGCTACAGTCTGAATAGATAACAGGCATAGACAATGGATGGATGCATGCATTCATGCATGGATGGATGGATGGATGGAGAGGAGGTGGGTATGACACTAATTGTTGGTGTTCTGAACCTGGAGAGATTGTAATCAACCATGTTTCATGTAGCAGATGGTGAGACATAATGAATGAAAATCTGTGTGCTGGAAACCAAACTGATTCATTTGGTTTACAATGAAATCACTGAACAAATTCAATACAAAAGCTCAGTAGTTTGGTACAACAGAGAGGCCTCAGCAGACTTTATACTGTTGACTCCCGTATTTCTATGTTGTTTTACCTGTCAGACATTTGAATAAGATTTGTCAGACTACAGGCTGCGTGTGAGTGGAGATATTTACCTGTTAAGAAGCTTAAATATGCATCTTTGATTTAAACTATAGTCTTTGTAATCTTCATATAATGCAAACAGTGTTTATTGATAAATACCTGTATATATTTGTATAGAGAGAGATGAGGCCATATTTAGTCAGGATTCAGAGCAGGGAGCTTTACAACATCCTCAATAAGAATTATTTTCACTAAAACAAGAATTCATTTAGACTTAGACTTGTATAAGCCAGACCTAAGAGATTTTTATACAGTTATAGATATTTAGTTGTTGAGCTGACAATTTGGTCAACTATCATTTGAAGAGGAAGTAAAAGTGTTTTTATATAATCAAATAATATCCTTTACATAAATGTCTCTCATGGGAGAATGAATAACTGTGTTGTAACAGAGGCCTTCCCAGAGCACAGCATCAGTCGGTATCAGGTGCTTTCTGATTTCTGAGGTGGAAGACTACTCTAATGACCACCGTAACTACACCTGCATACTAAAGAACCTCTTTAATTTGTCCAAAAATAACAGAAATATCAATAACGCAGCTCGAGTTTGCGCGTAGTTAATTTTTTATAAGCTTAATAAAACATAACTGATTTACTGTAATCCAGTCATCAAGCCAGAAAAAAGCTGACGTAGTGGGAGATAAGTGGCACAACCATGCGCTCTGATTTGACATATGGGCTGAATCTAAACCTTTATCCTTGAATCCAGATGTGCTTGGAGCAGGAGGGTCTATCATCCCAAATTCAGTTTCTGTTAGGCTAATAAAGTAAAGTCAATGACCGCTGTTATTAGAACAATTATATCCCTTAGTAGTTCCTGCTATTGTACTTTTTGCAGAGCTCCAGCATGTTGTTGGTGAAGCCTGTAGCGTTCCTATAATGAGTAGTAATGACAATCAGGTCTGCCTTATATTGATTAATGAATTAGCTGCTAATAACCATCTGCAGCAGTCACATATGACCATGTCACCATGCAATTATGATGAATTTACCTTTTAGTTTGGCCACCATATCTTTGAAAGTCACCTTATATTTGTATTTACAGAACATTTTTGTGTTCAGCTAAATATAAACATAACATATAAATATAAACAGGAATTATGAGCCCAAAAATATGTACAGACCCCAAATTCACATTTTTTCTTTTTATTAAATAAATATAAATTTATGAATTATTACCAGCTTGTTCTACAGTACCCTACTTTATGAATACAGTGTGTCCCTTACTTTAGCACATGCACTTTATTAATGCAAAAATGTTCATGTTAGTATTTTTTGACAGTAGATTTCTGCCATGATCAATTATTACCTTCATTAATACAATACAATTCATTTATAAGCATCAGCTGATAGAAATACATTAATAAAATAAATGATGTTTTTGATGTACATAATTTGGTAAAAAACAACAACAACAAAAAACAGTGTGGCCGTTTTAACGGACATGTTTTCATAAAGCAAGAATAACATTTGTACTTTGAGATTTGAAAACAACACAGTTTAGAGTATTATTTACAGGTCATGAAGCCTAAACACGAAGCATGAATAATAACAACCAACACCATCTGGGATACTTCAAAGTTTCACATTAGCCAGTAATGAACATTAGTGTTATGAAGAGGGTCACTGAGCAGATCTAACTCACACAGAATGTTCCTTCATTCGACACCCCCTCTGAGAAAGCAGAAAATGAACCAGTGAGTGAGTATCAGTTTTGCAGCATGTGGATGAAACCGCATTCATTTTATGAACAGTGTGACTGTGGTTTCCTGCCCTGACAAATGTTTAAATGCTTTGCACCCAACAGGCGTAGTTCTGTTTGGATCAAAACACAATCTTGCATACTATGTTGGCTCTAGAGTGTTTCCATGCTACTATAACAATAAAATATAAATTATAACAAATTATTAAATAATACTTGCATATACATTTGGAAATATAACCAAACATCCATGAATTCAATCTTGATAACCAAACAATGAGTGAGGCTGGTATTGGACATTAATTCACTCTGTAGTATTACGTATTTCAAATAATCCTCTGTTACTTTGACATTTAATTGACTTGTTTGGCATCTCACGAGTGGATAACGCTTGTAAGTTGGTGACACCATATTTTCAGTGACAGCTGTACATGTTATTTAGGTGATCTTGTAGGCAGGTGGTTTAGATGTTAGCCTCTACATAACGAAGAGAATGACTCACAGTAATAGCAAAGTTTTCCTCTGTAAATTAAAAAACAACATCCAGTAGCTGGAGTAAAAAGAGAGAGGATGCTAACAGAACAGCGTTACACCAATACAATATAACAGTGCTGATTATTTTCATCTTCTCCTGAATACTCATCTTTTATATGTCACCAAACAACATACCATGAATCCTAAATCATAAATAAGGTCTCTTGTGTAGTGTGTGACAAAAATTGGAGCTCTCAGTCTGGAGTTTCTATCTAAAACACAGTAAGAAACAGGGCTCTCTGTGAATCTGTGAATACTGAGCAGCGTATTTGGACATCATTTATCTAAATGTATCTCAGAAGGGTTTTGCTTGAACTTGTTTGGTATCATCATGCTGACAGAAGCCTCTTCTGCTGTAGCAGATGTGTGAAAATAGTCTCCATGTCGGGGAAAGCGAGCGAGAGCAAGAGCAAACTGTAATGTTTCTAGCATGTCGCATTTGCTTTTCTCCCCTTCTTGCTGAGTGCTCTGTAACAACCCAAAACAATGCATTATTAATGTGCATGTGATTTCTCTCTCTCGATGAAGAAAGATAACTTTATGTTCAAATGCCTTGGGGTTGTGCCATGTCTTTTAGCACTTCTTCACACAAGCAAGTGGTAGAAATATAATTGGAAATGCAACTGTAGGTTTAGAAATGTGCTACAAAAAGCTAAATTATACCCAGAACAGTGTATGTTATTTGGGTTTATATATAAGTCATTTTATAGTCATTGCTGCTTCGAAACACTGGTGATCAACGACCTCAAGGCTTCGATCCTCTGGCCCAAGATGAGATTCAGTTGTTGAAGTGTCTTTGCTGATTTCATCCATCACACAATCCATCCTTTAACTGCAACCTGAAGGACTTAGCATCCATTGTCATGATAAGTTTGGTGTTAGACCCATATTTGGTGCCAGTGAGTAAATCAGGGCTGCATAGTGAGTTCAAGACCTGGATATGTCAGCAGAATCTTGCCGTGTGCTGTTGGGAGCTCTAGGGGAAGATTGAACATGACAACAGGAACAAGACAAAGCTGTGCTTTGTGTTAATTTTTGTGATTACTTGTGGAAGAGAAGCACCGTAATGTGCTGAGTATAGCCATGAATAACATGCTGGACACACACAGTGAAATTTATTGAAGCGACTGCAGTATAGAACAGACAGAAAACAACCCACAATTGTTCCAGGTGGAACTGCAAGCAGCAACACAATGATATGGTATGAAAATAAAGCAGCGAGGTTCATGGACCGGATGTGAATAAGTGATGGATATTTTTTTCAGGCCTCATTGTGTCAAGGTTTCCGTCTGTTTGTTTTGTCTTCCTTAGTGTCTCCAACTTTTCTGCTGAATAACTGTTATACCCACTGTATCTAAAAGGAGAAAGACAGTAAGACATCTTCAGCTTGAAGCGCAGGGAGGAGAGAGCCATCACTGGTGTGACAGCCAGGTGCTGAAGGCGAGATACTCCAACCAACACCGCGTGGCTCCACTTTCATCAAAGCAGGAGAGAAGCCTCAGCCAAGAGGGTCAACTGAGCAGTTTAAAACAGGCAGTTCAAAGAGCAGCGGCATGTTCCGCTCAAGTTCACATCACTGTGACCATGCTTAGCCCAAACACTGTGCCGCTGTCTAAAATATCAGCAAAGGTACTTAAAGTGAGCAATCTGTGTCCCCGGAGAATTGGTGAGAGGAGACCTGATGATTAGAAGATGACAGAGTATCAGGGCTTGATGGCACAGTTAGAAGTGATGTACATTACACAGTACATGCTCATCAAGGAAGGTCAGACAGATATCTTTTGACAAACCCTGCAGTCTCCTTGCAGATCTGGATTAACTTAGTAGGCATGTGGGGCACCTCTCCCTGGGGAGGTAGACTAGTAAGAGGGAGGCCTTGCACAGGGCAGTGGTCCAGGGATGTGTGGCAGGATCATTTGTGAAGTCTCCCGAGGCATCGAGGATGAGCACATACTGCTGGGAACAGGGTCTTATGATGGTTGTGGATGAAAAGGAGTGATCTATAGATTATACATGTTGTCTGGCCGTCTTCCAAGGCCGGATCAATCCTACTCTTTTTGGCAAGTGATTTAAAAAGAGCTGATATACACACTAATCCTGAGATGACACTGATTATGTGCTTAACTGGATGAGGAGATGATATAGTGCTGTACATTGGAAACTAGTTTAGAAATCAATGTTTTTTTATATAAAAATGAATTCATACAGAATTTAGCATTAGACTTGACTTATTATTTAACGCCATTACAATTCATTGACACTGCCGAGTTACATTTAAAATTCTTCAAATTCGAAACACCCCCATTAGTGTTTTCAATACTATAATAATTGACACCTGCAATCATATTCTAATAATCTTTCACCACTGCAGACCTCAATCTGTTCAAATCCATTAAAATGTGATATTATTAAAGCAGGATAAGAGTCTGTTTTTGTTTTAAAATGTTATATTTATAATCGCTTCTTACAAAAACATTCCACCAATAAAATAATTACCCCTTTTTCTTTCCTTATAAAATGGATTCTATGATTTGGTCCCCATTTCTGAGGGGGGGCACAGGTAAACCATCCTACACATTAGGTAGCAATGTGTTCCTTATGTTCCTTAAACACAACAGTTCCTCTCCTCAGCTATATTGCCTCATGCAGGCACCTAGAGCTCTAACAACCTGTGTGTCTTTACAATAAGTGACAAGAATCCTCTTAATAGACACAACTCTCCAGTGAAACCTCCTAATAAATACATTTTCAGTATTTAATCATACGATTCATAGGAACATTAGCAGATACTAACAATAAAAGAAGAGCGTTTGACACGACTTGTGTGTCGTTTTTGTTCAACACTCATTTTTTGGTTGAGAGATGGTGAGGATTCAGGAAAACGTCTGCTAAGGCTTCCACACAGCGCTTTGTCAGTATTCAGACTACGTAACATCATGAGGTTTTTGGCCCGATTGTCTTTGCACTTTCACTGTGAAATGAGACAATGGCTGTGATGTTAAGAGTTCACACTGTCGGCTTTGGTTTGCTGGAGGGGAGCTTCAACCATGTCAAATGAACTGTTAGAGAGCCACAGACACTTTTCTAATTGTCCCAGACAAATTTCATAGATTAAGATTGGATTTTAAAAAACAATTTTCTCTTGAATATAACTTATTTTGGGAGAGCTGAAGGGGTCTCCAAAGTATGTTATCCTCTTTTTCTCTTTATTATTATTATTTTTAATAACATCTATGATCATTGATGTATGTCCTATCTCATTTCGCAAAACATCAAATATGTTGGTGGTAGTATGAAGGTCTGGGGCTGCTTTGCAGCTTCAGGACCTGGATGACTTGCCATAGTCAATGAAACCATCAATTCTGTGCTCTGCCTGAGGTTCCTGAAGGAGAGTGTCTGGCCATCAGCTTTTGACCTCGAGTTTGAACACGTGTAGTTAGGCGGTGATCTTAAAAACTCCAGCAGAAACACAGTTAGGGATTTTTAGTGGTCTAGTCAACATACAGACTTAAATTAGTTTGGTATGCTGTGGCATGCCTAAATTACCTCTGCTACATCATTTAATCAGGGAAGACAAAATATGGAATTTCTCTTCAATGGATTAGTGCTCTGTAACTTTGAAAGATTCCAACTTGATTTGGCTTATATTAACTGCTGAAGCTTTATATGAGATTCAGTTGATCTTTGAGTGCATTTCGTCACAGGCAGGGCGTTTTGTTATATTTCTTACAGCAGAGTAGTGTACTGGGTAGAAAGCCCCAAGGCTACAGTGACCAAGACCAATACTCAAGTACATATGTCCACATCAGCATCATCCTGAGTTAAGTATGTGTGCACATACAGGACCTTAAACTGCAGTGTACAGGATGTAGAAATGATAAGTTTGTTGGTATTGAATCCAAAGCACAAGATTCGACCTGTTCAGCCTGATCAGCCTAAGTCATTTTTAGCAAAGCAGGTAGGCTGAAGCCTAATGCTGACATTGATGGCTTTCACATGATGGATATGGCAGACAGTTTCATTTTGTTTCACCTTCCTTAATGTAAAATGCATGACTGTAGTTCATACCCTGTCTCACACTATGATCCATTAGAAGTAAATCAAGACGCATTAGACCATTAGATGGGATGTGTCCCCCACTCAGATTTCAATGGCCCTTTTTTTTCATCCTGCCTGCAGTTTGCTATTGTTGAAACATAACTGATAACTCATCTGACAGACAGTTGTGACTGTTGTGTCCAGTCTTCGTGATCAAATGAGATTTAATGTTAAGAAAATGAAAAATTTATTCTATTCTGCATTATTACAGTCATCAGTGTCTGGTGCTCCAGTTGCGACTGCTTTTGATTTATTTATTCGCTGAGAAACACTGACAACGCAAGCCTGGAGTCATCCAAAAACGCAGTAAAGGCCACTGAATTAGTAAAGGGCTATGAGCTTTCACCAGAGTTGTGGGAGGATAGGCTATGTATTTTAGCAGGCTTTTCAACTGGCTCAGTGCTGCTTTGACAGAACAACTAGATCCTGTACAGTCCCATGGCAGCTCCAGTACATTTCACAGTACATATGTTTCTGCACTTAATATTTGGAGGCTGTAATAAAACATATATTTAGATTTTATAAGGTTGTTTTGTTAGCTCCTACATTGACTAACTATGACTTAATACTATAATTGCATATCATTTTTAGAATACATTATCATGGGATATGAAAAATAATAGCATACACATCAGCAGTAAATAAGAGCACAACCATTCTACAGTACATCATGTTGTGAAAGGTTTTATTTACATGTGCAGCTTTTATTTAGAGCAAAAATTATGTTCCTGACATTTTCTGTGCATTCTTAGGATTAGATACCAAACCAAAAATGTTAAAAGCACCTGATATTGTGTAGTTATCCCTCTGCTGCCAAAATGACCCTGATCTGTCTGGCACCAAGCTATTAACGGCATATTATTGGACCCTTTCACCCTAAATCAACGGGCACAAAATAAAACTTGACTTTTTAGACTAAGCCATTTTTGTGTCTGAGACTAAGACATTGCCTTCTGCATGCTTTTTGAAGTGGTGGACAGGATAGTCTGTGGCTAAGCAGAAAACTGCAGAGTACTATGTGTTGTGCCAGCTGTTTACATGACAATCCTTACATTCACTAACCTCTCAGTGGTTTTAATGTTGTTGTTGATCGGTGCTTGCTTGGTAGTTGGTAACAATAATGATCCCTGGTGAACTGTCGCAAAGTGGTGCCACTATTTAAATGAAATTAAAAAAAGAAACTGACAGATCTTTGAAGTCTTAGTGAGGCTACTCTCAATGTCTGTGTCATACTCTCCACTCATCCTGGCTGGGTCAGCTCATGGCTATCTCCACAAGTCAGAATGTCGAACACCCAGCTCGACAATGACAGGGAACCACAAAAAATCATTTTGATGTTGGCGGAGAATAATGCAAACTTAATTACCGTGAGCTAATAACTTCAGGCGATCAAACTCAGCTCAGTGTTTCTTTCTAATTGTGGCGATGGCTAAAACCTTTCCCCTTTCATTTGGGGGTGACGCTCAACAGACGTCCCGATTCTGAAGCTTGAGCTGGTTTGAACAGAATGATAAGGATGCCTTCGATGTCAACTGCGTGTCGACTTTATATCATGTTCTTTCTCTCCACTGTGAATAATTACACAGAAAATTAAGCAGGAGATAAAGTGTGTATGGCTAATCCGTTTCCAGTAGAGTGTAGAAATTACACTTAGATGACACTAAAACAAATATGGAGTGCACAGAGTGCAGAACGTTTGTAGGGATGCAGCTCACAGAAAACTCCCAGTTAATGTTGTGATGATGATAACCTTGGCTAAAATAATTGTGGGTGTGCGTCTGTTTGATCAAAGAACTGGGCCACTCTATTATTTTCCACTGATGAAAGATGTGTGTGGATGCTATCAAAAGGCCAGGATATTTACTGGACTCAACTGTTGATTAGGAAGATCACAGCTCAAAGGCTGCAAATCAGTCCCTTTGTTTTGCTTTTCAAAGAGACTAAAGGAAGAGGATTAAAGTCATTTCCAGACCCCCAGGCAAAATCTTAAAAAAAGCTTCTGAGAATTAATCAGTGTTTTTCCAAGACAGGGTGGAATTGTTGGAAAGAGACTTTATTTATTTAACCATGAAAACATGCATTATTCATTAAATAGTATGTTTTTATTGCTGATGTTTTCCTTGCCATTGTTAAACCCTCATTACCTCAACTAACTGCACAGGCAGGATAGACACTGATAAAAACATGACTTTAAACAGCAGTGGTAATTTAATAATGCAAATTAGCATTATCCAGCATATTATTAGAATTACAAGTTCATATTTTTCATGTGAAAACCAGGAGAGTTTGACAGTTTGACATGGAAGTGCTGACGAAAGTGAACCTGGCTGTTGAATATCAAAGATATTAAGCCAAAGATAGCTGATACCCTAAAGTCATCAGTCACCCTAGAAGTCTCTGCCAACAGATCTGATGTAAGTACAACCATCTCCAGCTCGTCGAACTGTCACCACCCCTTTTCAAAGTTTCCAGATATGAGGATCTGTTGCCTGTCTGCCTGACAAGTCACATTGTTCCGTATTGAGCTGTGGTGGTTGTTGGATAGATCTGTACATATTTAGAGGTAGACTTTGCTTGGCAGATGCTTTTATCCAACGCGACTTGGCTCAAGGGCACACCTGGTAGGGGATGGACTAGGAGTCATACAGGGTTTGGAACCTGCGACTTGCTGCATCCCAGTCTGACGCTTAACCCATTGAGCTACCAGGCCGCTAAACCTGGTGTTATCCTTGTAATTTTTTAGACAAGTGTAATGCTTGCCATTCCACCTAATAAATTCCATCTTTTAACAGTTTCAAGCTTCAACCTTTGTCATTCACACCCATCAACTGGCGCGTGCACTCACAAATACCACATCTGAAGCTGCTTAGCTTTCTCCTTTAAATAGACTACTCGTGTCCAATAGGCTGAGAATGTTTTCTCTCCTACACTGACATACTGCTGATGACATCTGCCACAAAAGTGTGATCAAACCTACTGTATGTCACAAACTACACAGAGCGAAATGTGTTGTTTTCCAAACATGGATCGACTTCATTTCTGAATTTACTGTAGACAGTAGTGGCTGTTCTCTTGTTTTTCATCTTCCTGCTGTGCAGGGACCTGCTAACAAAAGTGCTCAGTGACTAGTAGTATTATCAAACATGTGAATGTGGTTCAACTCATTTTTGGCACATAAGTTCTTCTTTTGGTTTAACTTCAATTTAACAAGAAGTCAGAAGACACTGACCCATAAACTCTCACTAATTAATGAGTTAATATTTGGTTCTTTTAATCTGTACGGAGCCCCGTGACCCGACCTCGGATAAGCGGTTGACGATGGATGGATGGATGGATGGATGGATGGATAGATAATCTGTACAGAGCGTGTAAAAACAAGAAGTGAGCTTTATTGGTTCCTACAGAGAGAGACAGTTCTTTCTGAAAAAATAAAATGCTATCGACACCTTTTGCAACGGCAAGCAATCACTGAGGTCTAAAGTCAACCACAGTATGTAGTTAAAGGTAACCAGTTTCTGAAGGTACTATATTAAAATTATACTGTTGTGTAGGAGCCACTTGCGTATACAGTACAAAAATATATATTATTAATCTGTTAAACCCGACGGACCCGGTACCGGGTCCACTTCCGACTTCCGGTTACAAAGTCATTCTGTCTTCCAAATTCATTTACTCTCACTCAGTGACATAAATATTACATTTTAGAACTTTAGAGCATTCTCTGGAGTCTTGCC
>JAUMTR010000026.1:8513158-8525229 GCA_032270685.1 Microctenopoma stevenorrisi
CTACCAGGTGTGTCCCTGAGCCAGACACCCAGCGCTAGCTCCCTGTAAGTCGCTTTGGATAAAAGCGTCTGCCAAGCGAAGTAAAGTAGTCTCTTCATGTGTTCCCTCTTTATCAGGGAAATGTATTAAATCCTTAGTACATTTTCCCTTTTCCTTCTTTTCCTGACAGCTGACAGAGGAGGTAGGTAAAACAAAACAAAGCTCCGGTATCAGGACGGACAGTGACCCAGGACGTCTTCTTACACCAGCTTCTGGAGTAATACCAAGTGTTAATTCTACCTCTGTCTATTTGATTTTATAGTCCGGCTGGTGAGGTACAAAATCTTTTATCATCTTCTGTGAAACGGTTCAGTAACGGTTCAGACTGACTGTAAATAAAACACAAGTGTTGTGGTGAGTTTCCAGTTGAATTTCCTGGTGTGGAGCTAAGACGTAGGGCTTTTGGGTAGACTTTGGACATAGTTTGTGTTGGAGGGTGTTCCAGTGCACATGCACCAGTTATAGTGTAGGTCTATGGTAAAGGTTTTGGCACCCCAAAGAAACAGGAAATACGTTACGGCCATTCAGTCAAGAGAGAGAACATTTTAAAGCTACACTTGAATGAAGATTATATATGGTACTCACAATCTGGATAATATATAGATAGTTAATTTAAAGTTTACAATTATTTCATGTGATTTCTATCTTCTTTTTTCGGTGACAAGTGGGTTGGCGCCTGAGTGCCCTCTATTGATGGGTCGCCACTAATTGAAACACCTTAAACACTTATTTCAAAACAGACTCAAAAAGACTGCCACAAGAATCAGCAGGTTTTTATAAAGTTATTTTAAATTCAGATTACAGCTCGCTCCAAAAGGTTTGGCCTTCTTGTTGTGACACTGTCTCCATGCTTGGATAGTGCAGAGACACAGAGGGTCAATGTGACAGTGTAAGGGTCATGTAAGACAATCCCACCTTTTTCCTCATTTGAATTTTAATTAGATTTTGTTAACAGCACCATTTTGCAGTAATTATTTATCACAGATGTAATTACACAGTCCATCACGTTATCCCCTATTCATCTTGAATAATGGACTTTGAAAAGAAGTTCAAGGACATCTCAATACAGGAATCTCAAAGACGACTTTTGTCTTTACTTTGATAATACAGAGAATGTCAGATTTACTGATCACATTGAAATATGAAAGAAACATTTGATTAAATAGCACTAATTATGAGCTCATCCCCACCAAGACACCCCAATTAATGACTATCTTAGTAAGACATTGAACACATTGAATGATATTATTGTGTTGTTATATATATATATATATAAGTGTTATATATATAACAACACAATAATATCACTCATTGACCTTATTGATAAACATGTTATACCACCATACCAGTTTATTTTAATTTCATTTATTACAGTAAGTGGGATTTTATATACCTATAACAACTATATGATAAACAAATCTATTATGCGATTCAAAGCGAAAATGCTAAAAATATATTTTATGTACCTGTTGACTTATACAGTACCAATTGTGTTACCTGCGACCTTGTTCATCCCAGTCTGACGCTTAACCCATTGAGCTACCCGGCCGATATTTTACATGCAGAAATCACATTTGCAAAACATCTGCAAGAAAATAAAACACATGTTAACAGCTGGAATCACCAACATAAAGGCTTTCTTATTTCCTTTGTTTGGAATGAGGAAAATCTACTGTCTCCACATTGTAATAGATGTATAAGGACAATTAAAAAGACAGTGTATGGAAATAAGAGCCAGGCCTGTTTGTCTGTCGTGGTGTGTGATATGGAGATACTGTAGAAAAACAACAGTCCATCAAAACTGTTTCTCCCTGGTGTATTTTCATATCTGCAGTTTGGGAAGGTTTTCTTTTGTGCAGGTGTTGAATAGGCCAGGGCTTGCGCAGGTATTTGTCTACTCTCTGGCAGGGCCAAGGGATTAGAGAGGCAAGCACTGTGTTGCCATGGTTTCCAGTTCAGTTCTGCCTGCCTCCAACACCAAGGATAGTTGTTCTTTGTTGGCCTTCAGTATCACACCAGTTATAAGTGGGAGAGCTGAAGATAAACAAAAAAGATCCTTATACAATAAAGAGACAGGTTGTGAGTCATTATATTCTGTATATTTGTCTGTGTCTTTTGAGCAGTATCTTTTAATACTAAAAACAATGTGTGAACATAACATTCTTGGTTTTCTTTATAGGAAGCCATCTGTTGTGTTCTGAGAATTTTAATCTTGAAGTATAATACCAGGCATACCTCGGTTGTGCTTTAAAGGCTAAAACTGATTGTATCAACTGACTGTCCTCAAGCAAAAATCTGTATTGATTCATAAACTTCCATTCTTTTTTAAACGTATATATTTATTTATAAAAAAAATTAAAAAATACAACACATTTTTTTGTCTATATATATAATGCAATAAATTGCTTATTTTTATTCATATGCATATTCTCATTATTTATTGTATTTACAACACCTTCACCATCTACACATTACTTGTGTAATAGGCATAGGCATTACTAAGTAGTGTGCAGTGAAGCCATTCAGGAATATCAAGCTTTTTTGGGTAATTCTTGATAAGCATTGCACACCACATTGCTGCAGTGCATCCCATCAGGTTGTATGGGAGCCATCTATGAGCTGCCATCATTACATCTCTCATCAGACATTCTTTTTTGGGGGTTATGTCTGGACCTTGTCTTCAAAGACACCTCTGTGCTTAGCTATTGTATCTTTGTCCTTTAATTATTTTGGCCAAAAAAACTAAAACCCACACCCACTTGGGGGGGGGGACCAGGCCGCAGTGGTTTTCTCTTTCACAAAGCATTGGAGTCAACAGTATAAAGCACAAAGAAAGCAATGTTGTCTTTGCAATGGCTACACCTGTGCAGTGGGTTAAGGGGTAAGATAAGGAGCGGTTTTAGGGGTAATCTTCTCTGTGAAGCGAAAGCTTTTTAAATGGAGCGGTCAGTGTTTCTCTTTGCACACTTGTCCAGGAGGTACAATGTTGCATGGACCAATTAAGCTGCCAAGAGCAGATGGTGTTATTTTTTAAACTGATTTCACATTTTCACTAAGATGCTGAGATGTCTGTCACCATGTTTTCTATTCATAATAATGAACATCTTGCAACTTTGTGCTGGAAGTGAACTACTGTCACCAGCAGATCCGGTTTAACACTGAAAAACACTCCAATAGTTCTCTGTTCATTTATTTCACACCAAGGTATCTCACCACCTCTCTCCCCCTCTCCTACATGCATCCCTCCTCTCTTTCCACAGGGTATGAGGGTTTCCCTCTGCTGCTCCCTGGAGCACCTCCTCCAGTGGAACCCAGAGACAAGCCTGGGGCCTGTACTGGTTTCTGTCTCTAGAGATCTATACCAGGGAGCCTTTTAGCTTCCCTGCAGTACAAACTGTAGATATGAGACGTTCTGTGTTGAAACCAGACAACGAACACACAAACTCTCAAAACTTAATGAATACAAAAAAGGAATTTAAAAAAAGGTTACACAAACCATCAACAGAAGCATCAAGTAGGTGGACATTGTTCTGTAGATGTTTAATCTAATGCTGTTAGTACATTAACTTTCTTTAATTAATGGACTCCGTCTCATAGCTATCTCAATTATCTGGCTGTGTTAGATGTGTGAGCAAAGTTCACTTATTTATTACTTAGCATTGGTCACCACACTTGCAGTGAGCCTGGCTTAACTCATTACAAAGTAGACAAATCTGGAGGAGACAGCAGGGACAGAGGTAAAACTGAAACTGAGCTGCTGTCAAGATAAGAATTTGATATGTGCAGAATTTGGGATTTTCAACGGAATGAAGCAAAAGGCAACAAGACATATGACAAGAAAACTAGACTCGAAGACAACCCTAACTCGAGGGAAACACCAGCTAAACATCTACTGACCACAGTAAAATGTGTTGTTGCTGGTTTACTGTAAATACAGTGAAATTATGTACTTTTGTCAAAAATACACTATAATTAATTGCACAAAAAGACCATTGTGTTGAACATGCATACTAAACAGAAAACCTAGTGGTATATTATTTCGCTCTGTCAGATGAGCAACCTGTAATTGTCCCTTGCTTAGTTCTATGTAGCACACAGTATCAAACATGCAATGTAATTACACTTATTTTAAGTCAATAAGCCAAACTAAATCAGTGCATAATAAACATTCTCAAAACTACAATACCAATAAAGAAAATGAAAAGGTGCTAGCTAATAAGCATATTATCTTTCACAACTGTGAAGTAGTTAGGGTATAATGGTGAATAAAAGAGCATAACAATCTTATCTAATCTGTAAAAGGAAATGCCTCAGGTACAGTTAAGAATGAACTGATGTTTTGCCAAGTGAAGTTCTGCATGGCTGCATCTGCATCTCATGGACCCTGCAGCCACTGGAGTGCTGCTGAACTTTAAAAATAACAACCGCCGTTGAGCACATGGGTTGTAAGATTTGACCGTCTTTCTCTGTGTAGAATCTACCCTTTTACCTCCATTAACATGTTAAAACTGAAAATACTGTATAGTGCAATATAAAGGGCACCCAGTAAAGGAATCTTCTGACCGATTTGATGACACATCTCATACAGAGGAAGCCTTTATCAGAGGATTTGTCCTGTCAGGGCAAGGTTAAAATTTATGAAGTGATTTACTTACTTCTATCAGAATCAATATTAGCTTGAATATTAAGTCGAAAGTAAAGTTTTATAAAAAGAAAAAAGAACCATCACCTTCATTTTCACCTTTACGTTTAATATCCTAAAAGGCAACATAAAATCCTTTTGTTCACATTATGCTAAGAGGAGGCGAAGAGCACATTCAGAGGCCAAAAACTGGCATCTCCTCACTTGAACACACATAAAATAGGGATGTTGGAAAGCATCATTGTCACCCATGTACTTAAGGCAACGTGCCTTCATGACCCAGTGAACTGCACCTAAACCTTTCTCTACATATTCAGCAGGTGAGCTCACACTCAAAAGTCTAATCTCAGGGTAAGGTCTGTGGAGGTATCTGTGAAGATTCTCTGTTAGGTATAGGTATAAAAAAAATGTTTTTAATGGAAATTGTCATTGTTTTGAGTTTATTGTGGTTATATGTTATTTTAAAAATCATTTTAATACACGTATTACATTGTGTAATAGAGGGAATGGGATATCCTATGAGATATTCAAGTAGTGGTCAACGAGATTCGGCTGTCTGTCGGCCATCTTGAAGTAAATTAACTTGCAATTACTGGCCACTGAAAAAAATCTCAATGGAGTAATGCAGTAGAAAGCCCTTTAGTAGCTGATATGCTCTAAGGTTAAACATTTGACATTTCGATTTATAGATATTTAAAACCTTACTCCCAACTTGTCAGTTATATTCAGACATATTGAATTGACCATTGTCTATTACTGATTTTTTTTAGGCCAGTTGCTTTTCTTAAGCAGTGAAATCAACTTCTTCAGGTTGACAGTGAATTACTTAAAGGTAAAAAATCACAGAAAGGAAAAAGAAATCAAACAAATTTTTTTAATTGACAGTGATGCTATATCTCTAATATAGTTTGCTCAAACTGTAGAATTAATTTACATTCACCAGAAGAGAAATTAAACTTTGAGTTAGTGAGAGCTACAGTAAATTACATAGTCAATGCAGCTACTATTACAGTAGAAATACAATTATACAAAAGCACAAAATTAAACAAGTCAATTAAGATAAAGAGTCCATACATTTAGAATTAATTTAGCAAAATCTAATTTTGATTACTCATCCATCCTGCTGTTGTTAAGGAGTAAGTGTTTCTGTATTCACAATTTGAGGTTGGAGCTCGGAGTACTTGTGTTGCTGCCAGGAGATAAACTTAATTCCATATGAGCATGACATAATATAAAAAATATCCCAACCATCCCTTGAAGTACACATTTTAATCTATAGTCGGCACAGGAGAATTCCAGACAATGCAGGATTCACCAACTAATGCTGTGCCAAGTAAACATAATGACAAATAAATGGAACCCTTCTGGGAAATATGAACAGGTTTAGTTTCTATAAAGCAACGTTACAGCCTTAAAACAAGAAGATGTATGTCAAAAGCTCTTACTTTTTTGCTGTATTATTTTCATCACATACACACTGTACCTCTATTAGACATTTTCCCACCTTACTTGTTTTCTCGAAAATTCAACGGATGACAGCAATAAGGAAGCTACTTGAAGGTCTCCCCAGTGTCTAATGTCGTGATGAGTTCATTCTGCACAGAATCATTAGGGTTCAAATGTTAATGTCCACATTAGGATGCCTTCACAAAACCAAGCACCAGCCTCAAATTATGTGTCAAAACAGCATTAATTTCCCAGCAGACCAGCAAAAAATATATCTTCAAATTAGTTTCAACAGTTTTGTTGTCTTGTTAAGCTTGATTTATCTCCATTAGAAAGTTTACCCCTCCTTAAACACAGTTTTCAAAGTAAAGAAAATTATTAGAGGAGTGGGAATTGTCTGTCATCCAGGTCACAAACAGTGAAACTACTTAGTGAATGGATTTAAATTAAGCAAAATAAAAATGTCAGTAGACTTCAGACACAAATCAAGATTAATCATTCATTGATCATTTTTCAAAGTCTTATCCTATCTTACTATCTTTAACAATTATTACTGATTCCTTTGTCTCAGTTTGGGCCAAATGTAACATCAGTTGTAACTGCTTTGATTCTTTTTCTGAAATGTTTTCACAAATGAAATCATTCAAAAGACCAATGAATCAATTAATGCTATAAAAAAATATAAAAACAGCTACTGCCCTGTGTGAAATAAATTACCAAGAGGATGGAGTCGCAGGAGAAGATGGTCAAACCACTCATATCTTAAATATTAAGATATTCATAAGCAGTCCTGGGTGATAATTATATTGTGTAATCTGGAATTACATCTCCATCTGCTTCATGCATTTTTGCTTTTATATGGCTCCACAGTGGATTAACAGCAACACTTTTCCATTCTCCCTGCTTAGACTTGAACATGGATGCACATAGTTCATGAATAAATAATAAAGAAAAGCTTTGTAGGTGAGGGCTCCGGGGAAAGTTGAGCAGATGCCTAGTTTACCTACACCACAATCTGGGCCCTGTAACTATTTACTTACATGAATTCAGTTGCAATTTCTTTGTGACTCTGGGGTTTGCATGTGATGAATATCTAGTTGTGGAAGTGACTGTAATGAGAAGGATAAATATCAAAACAAAGTGCACCTCCCAGTTAAATCTTTTTTACAGAAAAGAATTATATTAAATTTGTAGTAAACCATTTATACAACTGCTGTGTCATAAGCCATGTAAATCCAATATATGAGTACTCCTAAGAACTGATGTTAAATGTTATATTCAGAGTCACATTTTCTCCATATTTATTTTAAAGCATACAAGCATCAGTGGTGATGTTATGCTCTATAAAATGCAGTGAGTCACAGGCATCGATGAAATTGAAAGTTCTTTGATCTTATCTCAGATGCAATATTTGTGAGGAAAGAAGTGAGACATTTTGCCAGAAAGAGTTCCATGTCACTTACCTTTGAGATGTAAATGTCTTCAGAATTGTAGTGATTAATGTATGTAATGGCCAATACCACATACTGCTGTGAGCTGAATACGTTAAAATCTACACTGTTTAAAACAAATATATTTCTACCGATATAATTAGTTTAATCAGTTCTGACTCAGCCATGGACCATTAAAATATTTTTTGTAACATCTGGAAGAAAGCAAAATCTTGCCTCTTACGATTCTACTGCTAAAGATGTTTCCTGTGGCTTGAATGGCACTGGACCCATCAGGCAGATGGGATTAAAATAGAGAAATGTATCATCTGATTTTATAATAAAAACATGTTGCATATATTTTATGTGTATATCTGGTAGATTAAATTGAATCATAAAACACATATACATGTCCAATGTTCTGCCTGAAGGCAATTTTTGTTAGCAGTAAAAAGTAAAAAGCAGTAATCAATGGATTTGTTAAAAAAGCACCTTTGCAATGATCCAAAGGGTTTGTGTCCATCACAACTAAGTGTTGAATCTGAATCATCACGAAATAATTAATTCTAACCTTAATTCAATGTCCACACAAAACAAAAAAGGTTGGTTTGGACCTCACTATGGAGCAAATACAAGATCACACACATACACACACACAGACAGTCCTGGAGTTTGAGACTTCACAGATAGTCCTCGCATTTCTAGTAAACCATCAGAGCACATTCTTTTTGCTGTTTAACAATATTTTATCTTGACATAGGAAAAGCAGTGAAATCAAGACGCAAGCTGATCACATTATTTTTTTAAAACAAACTCTGAGAGGCAGTGATTTGTCAGGAGATCTGACTGTGCAGCTGACATCAGTAACTGACATGTCATGTCATTAAGTTACACAGAAATTTTTTAACGAAGACGTCCTTGACTTTGGGACAGCTTGTCAAATCTGGACACTATATTATGTTAGTCATACAACTGCACCAAGACCCCCTAAAACAGGTGATCTGGATCCACATAATTTAGCAAACTCTGGTGTGGTCCTCCTGGTCAAAAGGGTTCAGTATGAATCAAATGTTTTAAGGGTGTTAAGGGGCACCCCTTCCCTTTGTATCAACACAAAATATAAAATGGTATTCTTGAAAATATTTAAATGAACTATATATAAAACATTTAAGAAATTATAACAGAACTAACACAGAACTGGTTATGCTCAGAGGAAAAGTAGGAAGATGTGGGGCCATCACCTATCTCAGCATAGAGCACAGATCTCAATAATCCACAAAGCAAAAGCAGCACATTAGCAATTGTGCAACATCTTCAAACCAAGGTCAGGCTTTTCAAGTCGGCCCTTTTCTACAGATCAGAAACAAGGAAGGTGACTGTATCATCACCAAACTAACCCAAAGCTTCATAAAGACTTGCCTAAGGAGGATTCTACAGATCAGTAGGAGCAGCCTGTAACCGTCCACCTTCTCACCAAGGACGACACCACGGGAAGACATGGAGATGGATTGGTGACAAGCTCTGGAAACTGACTTCACATCTTACAAGACTGGCCCTGCCTTAAACCGAGAAGGCAGAACAAGAGAAGAAGAGGCTCGTGGAAAAGAGCTGAAAAACCTAAAAATATTTTTCCTAGGGCCATTTTCAGAGGAAACCCCAGAACCAAGGTGACATCACAACAACTTACACGTATGATTGCACATATGATTAATTTAATGCAGACTTCTTTTTTATAAGTCTCCTATTCCACCCTCAGACTCTGCTTTTTTTGATGTACTGCTCTAACACACCTGCATCCTCCTGCGGATGTGTTTGATCTGACACAATTTTCTTCTCCTGGATGACATTGCTCCACAATACTGCCATGTTTCTAAGCCTAAGCCCTCTGCCCTCGTTGCACCTGCCTTACAGTACTCGTCTTTGTGCTATAGTCTCAACATACTGCTTTCTTACATGGTTATTGTAAACCTCTACTGGGGAAATTGTTGTTAGGCAGGTGCCAGACTTACATTTTGCCACTACTACAATATATCTTCTCCAGGGACACCTTAACATGTTGCCAGGAGCATGGTCAGGAATTGAACCACTGACTATGCTCTTAGCAACTGAGCTACTGCTTTTCCACGTAGGTCCTGAGTTACAGTAAATGCATAATAAGCTCTTTATAATCAGTGATAAAGTTATAATATATATATATATATATATATATATATATATAAACTTATTTTTTAGGACAAAGGGTCGCAATATTTGTTTCAATGGAATGAACCTAAAAAAGTCAGGTGAACAGTGAAGATATACATGCATGCCAGAGATAAAAGAAATTTCTCTCATGAAGTGATTTTTCCCTGTGATTTTCAATGAAAGGTCCTTTTGAATTATTTAGGTTATTTAAGTATTTAAAATCACTTTCAATGACTTCAATAGCATGACATCAGCTTTTCAGGCAGAAGACTAAAACAAAAAGTCTGATCGTAAAGTGGATAGTTGATATTTTCTGTGTTTTAGTTGTCAAAACATAGCTAGGTCTTGGGTGACAGACTGGAAACCAATTATCTGTGTCAGTTATATGTTATTTTCACAGCAACTGATAATTGGCCTATTTTTTAGGGTAGACTTGTTGGCACTGTGGTGTGCAGTTGACACTTCTTAACATTTCCCCAGGATCATCTGCATCAAAATCATCACTCAGCCTCTCTTACTTTTTTACGTACTTGTCATGCAATGTGCATGAACTGTTGGAATACATATTTAATCTACAAAAATATCAGCTCAGACAAGTTAACCAGAAAAAACCTTCAAAAGATCCCTGAAGAAGAAGTAAAAACACTCCCACTCATTCCATTGCTGGTGCTCATAGTTGATTGAAAAAATGTCTACTAAAGGGCAAAGTGTCACACGGTCTTTTAATGACAGCTGTGAACATGTCAGTTGCATTTTTAACATCAACCACTGTATGTGCTTAAGAAAAACACATTTAGTTTTCCCTATAAAAGTGGTATGTGGGAATTTCATAGCAGTTAAGTCAGCTCTGTTATCTGTCAAGGTGGTTTAAAATCAGATATTCCACATAATATATGAACTAGGTACTAACAGTATACAGAGACATTACTATATATACACACTACTAGTTAAAAGTTTGGACACAGAGAAAAAAGTGAGTATCACATGCAGTATAGTGTAGACATTGTTAATATTGTAAATGGCTAATGTAGCAGGAAAGCAGTTTTTAAAAAGAATATTTACAAAAACCAGCTGATACAAAAAATATCAGCAAACGTTAGTACTATCTTTCAATAGCACATTGTGTAACTTTGTAATGGAAGTTATTTACATTTAGAGGATAACTTATCATAAATAACACATATCTTATTTGAAAATCATGTTTGTTTGAAGTATATTTTGTTTATTTCTTCAGGGATCATTGTATACTGTTTACATCATGTAGGTATTAAAAATACATATGCAGTCATGTACAATGCTGCAACAAGATACTTATTTTATGTGCCAATATTTTCTATTGTTGGTCATATGTTTGTCAGCAAAAATAAACCCACATGTGAGACTGTGATAAGCAACCTTATGTACAAATCAATGTGCAGATTGGATAAGGCAGACACTGCATAATTGAGGCACTGCTAAATCCTGTACAGACAGACTGGCTGTTGGAGGCTGCCTGTGCATTTGATGCTGAAGTTTTTAATTGCAAAACATATACTGTGAACTTGTAACTGTATGTTCTTAAAATAATATATGTTGTGTTTGAATTTCCTGAAGGAATGTAATCTTTTTTATTTGGGATACTTTTAAAAGATAAATACAGTTATCTGGCTAACAGGTTAGCAGTTGCATGGGCGTGGAACATACAGTACAAGTGTACAGTATACAGCAGCGTCATAAGAACCAATGCTTTGGTACTGAGTTGATACCAAAAGTCTAAGATGTAATGGTACTTTTGCATGGTACCAATGATATCAAAAGCACTTCAGCAGCTGTCACAGTGTTAAAGGTATCACCTACTGGGGACTAAGTGTAGTCTGACCTTAAATGTTGAGAGAAGAAAATGATTACTAAGAACATGCGAGTTGGTACAAGGGCAGCAACGGGGCCACTGGGCTGTAAAACCTGTATGGAAAAACACGTATTTTATGTTTGAGTTGGATGATTAGGGTCAAGTTATGGACAAGTATACAAATATTAGTGCCCCACACACAATATTCACAGAGGCTAATAATGTATTGGAAGTGAAAGCTGTATGTTAGCAAGCTGTGTTTGAAGCATGGTTTTGTTTGAGCTATACTGGGAAATTGAGTTCTTATATCAGGCTTACAACACATGTATTTTTCATATTTCTTTCCATAGAATAGTTTGCTTATTTATTTTGTTGTGGTATTTCACTCTCACTTCAAACATTATAACAACCCTCTCACTCTAAAACAGGGGTCTCAAACTCAATTTACCTGGGGGCCGCTGGAGGCGGAGTCTGGGTGAGGCTGGGCCGCATCAGGATTTCC
>JAUMTR010000026.1:8525940-8555940 GCA_032270685.1 Microctenopoma stevenorrisi
AAGACGGGGGCCGCATATTACGGTCCCGGGGGCCGCAGATGGCCCGCGGGCCGCCAGTCTGAGACCCCTGCTCTAAAATAAACCTAATAATAATCAACCAAAAATATATAGCCCATTAAAGCATATTTGTATTAATAGGTATACAATTTAAAGATGCTCCTTCATTTTAGCAGTAATGTACACGGTTTGACTGAGAGCATTTTACAGCGTGTAGTATAAGAATGTGCGAAAGACCATCTACTAAATGTCTACAAGTATAAGAGGAGATATTGAAAATGTGGGAAGTAGTGGTGAAATACATTTACCAGTGCCATCTTACATCAAAGTCAAATCGTATGCCTGCAATGAACCATGAAAGCATCAAATGAGGAATGCTAAATGATGCACGTCAATTACACAGCCCCCAGGTATTAACTGACTCAAAATATTTAGTCTAAGAATTGCACTGTAAGTAAACAAAAGGGGAATTCTCAGAGCGAATGGGACAGATAACAGAATATGTTCTGTCTGACACTCAGGTAATCTGCAGAAACACACAGTTGCATATGCAGAACATCCCCGAAATTTGTTTGGGAGCAGAAAAGTAAACATAAAGGATGCTGCCATGTGCCGATACATTTTTAATTATAATTCACAGAGATTTTCTTTTATGGTAAGCAGATGCATACTTCTGTCATTACCTATTTCTTAAGCTCTGAACTCTAGCTTGTGAAGTGATAAATTCCACGTGTATTGCAGTTTACAGTGAATAATGCTTCCCATTCTGATTTAGGGAAGGACTGGGATGCAAACCACCAACCCTGGGGTTCATAAACAGTTAACTAGTCCTCCTGGATGTGATGAAGTACACTTCACTGATTTATTTAAATAAAGATTGTATGTACATTATCTAATTTAGACATTGAAACCATATATTTAGAAAGTGTAATAGTACAGTCAATAACTATATATATATATATATATGTATAACATAGTGATGCGTATGAATTATGTCAGCAGAGACTAGCCTACAGTGTAAAACCTACCATGATAGTGAGGCTGGTGGGGGTTGGGGCCAGAGGGGCAGGAAGCTCTGTACAGTCTGAAGTCTGATGGCTCTCGGCACAAAAGGGCACCAGCAGTACTCTGTGAAGCAGCCAGGAAGAAAGTACTTTTTAGGTAGCTGGATCAGCACACACTGCAGGGGATGGCAGGTTAGTTATATGGTGTGAAACAAGTGGATCTGGAAACAGCAGTGATGACACATACTCCCCTCTGTGTACCTCTTGGCAAACTTTAAATAACACACACACAAAAAAACTCTGGCATATCTGACATCAACATATTGGTCAGACCAGGTGCAGAGTTGCGGTCTTGCTGTAGAAGTGACACATGATTTAGAATGAACAAAATAGGATTTTTTTCTCAGTAAACTGTGCACTGACTAGCTATTGCTTCAGCTCTCTTTTTCTCACACCAAAATATGTACAGGGTGGTTTGGTTGTCAGTTGGCCTGGCTGCCTAGTGTTGTATGTAATGTATACTGTTCCAGCGCTTGTACTAGAAAGTGCTTCCATATAAGAAATGTTAACAATAGCATGGTAATACTGTATATAGTAATAAACAAGTAAGCTAGATGGTTTATCTTACAGTACAAAAATGATATAAAAAGTCAAAGCCAGCACTGAATTGACCCCAGTTATATGTCGTGTGTGTATTCAGTTTGATTTAGCTCATTCTTTGGTAGCACAGATTTCCATTTTTGCATGTTCCATGTTTTCTAAAAACATCTCAGTGAGCCATAGTGGGTGACATGTTCCCTCACGAACACGAATGCTCACTTGGTAATTTATTTTGAGGTAATCCCACATTTCAGTGCTCTGCCACTGTAAATATTCAGTAGAGAACCAAATGTGTCCCACACCAAGTTCCAAAGCTGAAAATAGTTCTCAATGAAGACATGAATGAATCATGTTTGTTAAAGAAATGTACCCAGCTACTATTTCAAGAGATGCTCAGTAATTTTTAGGTAATTAAACTAACTTTGCTACTTGTATAAACAATAATTAAAATATCAACTACAGTAATTAACTAATTAACATATCTGCATAACTGTCGTAACTCACACAGACACAGGAAGAACATGCAAACTGGAACAGCCAGCCAGCAGGTTCAAACCCAGGACCCCTCTCCTGATGGTGCTGGGAGTTCTTTATCCAGCAGGAAAAAAACAATGTTCCTATTGAGCAATGCAAAAATTAAAGCATTTCGCCTCAAAGTCATAAATAGAATCAATTATTCAGTACAAAAAGTATGCAGCAAACCTACACAGTCATTTTTTGTTTTGTTTCAATTTCACTGAATGCAGTAGTTAAGTGCATCTGTTTTAAAAAGGAAACCCATCTTCCCTCACCTTCTTGAGATCACTGGCAACCATTCAATCATATTAATATATATAAAAGTGTTATTGCTATAATGTAATTTGAAGTATTTTTTCTCATTATGTTACACTAATTCAGAGCAGGACACAGCCTTTCAGTCCTCTTGTAAAAGTAATTATGTCTGGATAGTGGATACCAATCATTAGAATATACGAGTGTATATGAAGTGAGATAAAACGTGGATTTTAAAGAATATGAAAGAGATGAAACTGACCAGTCAGCAAAATAAAAGTCCAAACTGAGCATCCAGTGTGCAGCAAAAAAGTCCCAGTCCCAGTTCAGCGCAGAGTCACTCTGCAAAGATTTATATTAGTATTCTTACCAAACATTGTCAATTCGTAAAATCAAGCTTTCCATTGATTTAGAAAACATTACTGACTTCAGACTTTCATCTTCACGAATCCATAATACTTATTAATGTTAAATACCCACAAGTTTATTTTAAATGAATGCAATCTAAAGTATCAGGGCGGTAGTTTATGGCATCATTTTCACCACAGATACACAAACAGATAAGTTATTAAATATAAAACAAATATCATTAGGATGTGCTCAGCATTGTAAGTGCATAGTGGAGAAGATATTTCTCTGCTGCTGTAGAGCTCTAACCCTCCAGCAGTGTTTTGGTGTAATTCCTAATGAAGATGTGTTTATGAAAGTATTTTTTGTCCATTACCAACCCACAGTCTTTCCCTGGCCCTAACCAGTCAGTCAGATATCTAGACGTTGAAATATCATCAATATTAATATTTTTACAGACAGAAAACCATATTCAGATTGGATATTTTACAAATTATATGATAAGTATGTTAATTTAACACAAAAAGGTTGCAGTTTAGTTTTATATAAACGTTTTAGGAGACAGGGGTGTGATAATATATTCTTTGTGTGATAATGTTATTATTCAGTACTTCTATTACTGGGAGACTATTTGTGAAATATACGTTCCTTTTAAAGGTGAGAGCGGTAAAACTGCTGTTCAGTGATTTCCGATGTAAAAGCAGACTTTGACTGTTAGGGAAATAAATACTATACATTTTAATTACCCAGTAATTCTCATTTATTCTTGCACTAAACCAATTAATACATGTAATTGTACTTGTACAGCTTCTTGTTTAAATGCTTTGAAATGGCATCCTCCTGTGAAGTGTGTAAGAGAGCTCTTCATATCAGCTGTAATTATAGACCTTTTCTTTCAAAATAAAATATTGTTAGGACACATGCTATAATAGATACACTATTGTTTATTGGAAACTCCTTTAGCAGACCAAAGAACAAAAATAGAACCAAAATTAATATTTCAATTATACTATGCTCGTGTGGTGTGATTTGTTTGTTTTGACATGGCTGAAAAGTCATTATGTTATTTCTAATTTTCTGTTTTTGTTGTTTTTATTTGTGTTATATTGTTACTTATCTGTGATTATATATTTATTTTTCTAATCAATACGGATATTCTATTTTATGTGCTGTAGCATAAGCAATGACCAGAGATATGTTTGTATGTATCTTTAAACATGCTTTATGCATTACCAGGTTTGCTGTTATACTGTATGTCACAACAAATTAAAAAAATAAATCAGAAATGATTGATTTGTCACTTTGCGTGCCAACAAAATGCACTTTATTCTCTCACTATTACACTGGGTGTCTTTTATTTTCAACTCTGTTTTCTACCAATTCTGCTAAATTCACTGATTAAATGGTTTAAGAGAAATCCAGTAGAACCTGTAAAACCAGCAATGAATCCTATAGCTTTTTCGTGCTTCCTTCAGGAAGTAATTTGGACTTGAGAGTGAGAGGAAAGAGGTAGCAGAGAAAAGGGAACAAGGAAAAGTGAAGGCAATTTGGCACAGTGTATTTTCTGCTCCATCATTAAACATGGATGTCAGTTATTTATGAGACAGCCGAGTGATGTAGCTCAAACCCACAGTATGCCTCATAGCCCAGAAAAATTGTGCACACAATATGAACATTATAGTAATGGTTTGTATACACACACACATTCATAGATAAACCTAAACCTAGCCTATACAAGCTAATACGAGTAATTGTAGGTAATAACTCAAGATGTGAGCATGTGTCTTTAAAACTTATGTATATGTATATATATATATATTCACCTCTGTGAAGAATACATATTTTGAAGAAAGTGGAAAACAAATGTAGTTTAGAAAAACTTAATATGGTAAAAGCATTTAGAGACAACGAGTAGGTGTCTAGTTTGCTCACCAGAATGTAATTATTTCCCTGTACACACACATAGCAAAACTGTGTTGCAATTTCACAGGTAGACATTTCAAAATTGATTGGCTCCCAAAGAATAATTTTAACACACTCAGAGTAAAATGTTGTTCAGTTTTGTTATTTTGACAGAGTTGATCAGTATTTCACCATTTCAACCCCTTGGAGATGTAATTCGACTTTTGCATTTCAGTTTCTCAGCTGGATGTGTCAGCACCATTATGCCATGTGTCATGCAGTGGAAATTAAATTCTATCTAACCTGCTAAACTTTATAACTGATACTTTGATTTTTAAAGCAGTGTATACAACTGAGCATGAAGAAATGTGCACATCCTTGCTTGGTTATTGCCGGGATTGAACAGGCTAACAGCAAGTTAGGTATGTTTTAATTGTTGAGAAAGTTGATATTGCGCCATGTAGCCTTCATCAGCAGTGCAATCACTGTTTTACTATAAATTGTGAAAATCAATTTTAAACCCAAGGTTCTCCTGTAGGTGCGCATGCACCAGTCATAGCGTATGTCTCTGGTACAGATTTTTGCATCCTAAAGAAACAGGAAATACGTCACATAACCTTTTTGTCGTTGTAAATAGAAGAGAGAACATTTTTAAACTACACATAAATGCAGATTCTCATGTTTTTTTTTAATATTTAAAAAAAAATAATAAATATAAATATTTTATATGATTCCTATGTTTTTCTTCTTTATGTGAGATTGGTGAGGAGGGAGTGTCCACTCTGGAATATGAGGAATATTTTAAAAATGAGGATTATGTGACAGTGAACATGACTCACAGCCTCTACACTACAAAGAAAGCCAGTATTCAGACAGCTCTAATTTTGCAGAGCTACACCCAACTTGACATGTTAATTTATAAACTAACTAACCCTAACCCTAACCCATCCTGACCCATGCCCGTAACCTGCTTAAGCAAATACACAGATCAGTTTCCAAAAATTCTCATCCAGGTGAATTTTACTAGAAGTTGAGTCATGGCAACTGGACTTCTTTCTTGTAGAGAAACAAGAAAACAAACAATACTTCTGGTCTTAGAGTAATTGTGAATATCCACGTTTCTTCAATCATTGTTAAAATTCAAGCCAACAAATTGTGGTAGCCAGTGTTTGCTAATACAATACAGCTGGTTATTTTTAACCAACAATCACCATAATGTTTACTAGCTGTAAAAAGATTGATAGGGTGTAGTCATAGCTTTGAAAATAAAAATACGCGTGAAGGCTAATACATACTTTCTAATCTTTCCATTTTCTAGTCATTCACGAGAAAAACTAAACAGAAATAGTCATTACCTGTATCTTTTGAAAACGAAAAGATTTTATACTATTGCACTCTGTCTTCATTTAATTTATATTCCTTTAAATTAAAAAAAAAACTACACTGTGCTTTTCTACCTAGACAGATACTCAAAGCGCTTTACACTGCTTCTTATTCACCCATTTCCACACACACTCACAGAGCGATGGCAGAGCTGCTATGCAGCTGACCTGACACACCGGGGGTAACATGGGGCACAGTGTCTTCAAGTGACAATGTTTAATAATATGTGTGACCCAGAAGGGATGAATGTTGTAATAAATGGTTATTAAATGCTTGTAACTGAGATGAAGTTGACATCTGTTTGGAGATTCAAAGAACTATAAGTGGCTGACTTTTAAGAGTTGATATGTAATATTTTATTGTAACTTAAGACTTAATAAAATAAGATGTCAGTTATCCTGTTTTTGTATGTTCTTTTGGAACAGAGGAGGCACAGTAACAGTTTTCTTGTGCTTCAGAGCCTAAATGCAGTAACTGTTGTGGAGCTTGCTGCTGAAGAGATGCTGGAGCCACATGATTGACGGAAAGGTGAGGAAGTTGTGAGCCCAAGGAGAATACTGATAATTTTATCATTGTGACCTATTTATATACTATATTATGTACACTATGGTTCCATATTAGACACAACAAACGACAACAAACAGTTGTGGCATTACACACTAAGAACTACCAAACCTGATATGCACTTAACTGAATGTTTCTGAGCTTCCTTGAGGCATTGCCTGAAGGAGAGTCTTAAAGAAGAATCTCAAGTTTTTTATCTTGAGAAAATCATGGATTTTATCTTCACACTTGAATCGCTCAAAGAACTGAATATAAAAATGTGACCACACAGAACACGAGCTACAGTGGCATAACCAAAAATGCCCTTGTGCACCAAAGGTAAGAAATACTGACAGCCATTAAGTGCAGGGAAAATACAAAACATATAAAGTACTGCAACTCTTTCAAAAAATAATGGAGCTATCAGCTGTAATGACATGGCTTCTGCAGTGGGAAACTCAGGGAATATTCAATCTGAAGGCTATAAAAGAGCATTGTCAACCCTGTTAACAGCCGACCCCTAAAAGCAATGTCTGGTTACATGTTAGGGCTTAACCGGTGGAAGCACTTCCTCCGTGCACTTCATCTACCCCAAGGAGATTGAGTGTGAAGATAATGCACCAAGAAAGATGTCATAGTCACAGCTTAGGCCTCTCCTCCCATACCAATGTAGTCATACTCTGGAGGCATCAACAAGGTGTAGGGACAAGAAAGTGATAAATCTAATGCTCGCTGACTGAAAACTCACAGAGTCAGATGCTGTTAAGGGAGATTTTTTTCTTTTTCTTCCTTTTGTAACATCGGTTGGTTGGATAAATGGAGCATGTTCATTCGTTCTCAAGAAGACTCTATACCCATCTGTTCCACCTTGGAAAACTGTACTTACTTACTTATTGTCTGATTTTAGCTGTCATTAAAATTTACTAAAGGCCCGCGCTGCATAGATTATATCTGCAATCTCACCCTGATGACCTTCAGTGACTGAAGAAAGCAAAATGTCATAAGTATGGATTGTAATATACTTTTGACAGGGTTATTTCATGTGGTCACATGGGAAATGGAGATGTCAAGAAACCGTTGTCAAGCGGTAATGTAAACAGATATTTTACATGCCTGTCAGACTGGTGCTGACGTCAGGAGACTGCAAGAGAGCAGTAGCCTCAGGATCACGCCGCTGATATTAGTTTTCCAACAAAATCAGGGTTTTATACAAAATATAACCTAGAAAATAATATTAGGTCAAAATGCAGTCTGTGGAAATAAATACAGTCAACTGGAAGGTTCAAACAAAAGAAAAGTAGTGTCTTCTGTGTTTAGCGTAGTGTTGCAGACTATTTGCTTTGCTTTGTCTGCTTATGTGGTGATTGTGTTCTTGCATTAGCAATCAGGGCTATGTACTTTAAGGGTGACAGTAATTAATTACTTGCTCTTTATGGACAGCAGGGCACCCTGAAAAGTGATGGCTTTCCCTACACATTATTTTGCTTAAGATTTGCACTTTCTCTTGGGCACCAACAATCTCCTGCTGATTAACAACCATCACCCATCACTTAAAACAAGCGCTATGAATGCAAGTTTGAATAATTGTTAATTGAGTGTTGTTTTGATAAAACACACTTACTTAAAGTCATAGTTAACACATTTTTATTCACATGTATTCATTTTTCCCAGAAACCATCCTCTTTAATATAACATAGTATATTAAAATATTAAATGTTTTTGTACTCTATACGTGACAATTATGTATTGAAATATTTATATATTTATGTTTTATTTGTCTGGAGACTAGATCAAACAGCCTTTGTTTCTGAAAATATTCTTCCTCTTAGACTTCACGGTTTCAAAAAATTAAAGTAGAATAGGTATCACTTCAACAGGAGAAGCTGTAAAGCTTTAACACCCAACAGTAACTATAAAAGCCCCCTTTACACTCACCTCCTCTAGAACTCCACTTAAGAACCACTTTGAGCACACACCCCACTGCGCTGGTTCCATCCTCGGAGTCAACCACAGGAATATGTAACCTCCTGCAGGATACACACTGGAGGTCATGAATATGGAAATCGAGCCCACTTTCAAGTTTCAATATGTGAACTGAGGCATAAACTTGGATCATGTTACATTTTTCTTTCTATCAACCAAAATTCTGCAACAGATGATTTTCCTAGATGCTGTAATGTGTTAAGGTGAAATCTGCATGCTGATAAAGGCTGTAGACAGCTAGAAAAAATATTAACGTTACATTTAATTGAATGTTTAGGCTGGACACCAGCCTGTCATACCTTTAATTTCATTCAGACAAAATATTTATGGTTATGGTGGTTGAGAAAGTTTCCTGGAGTGAATCCACACAGCTTTGTCACACACACAGTTTGATTGAAACACACTATCAAAATAAGCAGCACTATCATGGCTAACAGAGGGAGCCTAGAAATAATTTTAATGTGCTGGATTTAACATTCATTGCATCCCTCTACATAGATAGGACTTGGATCACTGAGGTGTGCGCTGCTGTGTTTCCTCAAAGCCGATGATGTCCAGTTCTGTGCCCTGCAAGATATGCAGGTTTATATTCTAGTCAAATTCAACACCAACTGATTTGTTCTCTGTCTGGATGAAGGCATGCTGATTAGTAAAATTAGTGGGTGCGGTTTGATTGCATTGGAAAGCTGCACATTCCACTGCTGGCAGGGGACATTTTTGTGAATGATGTCCAGCACAGCCAGATTGCACAGAAGATACCCGCTCATCAACTAGGCAGGGTGTCCAGGAATGTAGTAACATTATATTAATGCCCATCATTCATTTGTACAATTAACAGAAGAAAAATTAATTATATATACTATTGAAAGAATTGTACAACTTGTAAATGTTTTATTCAGATACATTGAAACATTAGTAAACAGCCATGTAATAAAACTATACAGCCCTCATTCCATGGGATCTGCAGGCTGAATAATTTAGCGTTCTTTGGACTGGAGACAATTTCTTCCTGAAGAATTTCCAGAGTTTGTGATGTAATAGCATTTAAGAGCTGACAGATAATGATGGATGCTATCTTTAATTGAGACTTTATCTCTCTCCTCTCTCTTCGCGACTGAAATGACCCAGAAACGGCTTCCACTTCACTCTGTGCTTGAATCCCTGAAAACTCAAAGGACATTTGAGGAAAAATGATTAGGTTTTATTTCTCTTTTTTCAGCAAGTTATAACACCTTTGTTTAGTGATAAAATGTAATGTTTAAAACTATATTTTTTACTGTAAATAGTTGGTTTAGCTTTCAACATAGTCTGACCATATATTAGCTGGAAAAGGTCACCAGGTAACCAGGATGTCTCAATACCTCATCATCAAATTCTATCCAGAGTTCTGACTGGAAATAGTAAGAGATATCATATTTCAGCTATATTATCTTCTCTCTATTGGTTTCCTGTAAAAAAATAGACAAACCTTCTTCTAAACTAAAGATTACTCAATGATCAGGCTCCTTCATATCTAAAAGAACTTAGAGAGCCATACTCTACCAGCAGAGCACTTTGCTCTCAGAGTGCTGGTCTACTTGTGGTTCCCAGTTTTTTAAATGAAGACCGGGAGGCAAAGCCTTTAGCTATCAAGCTCCTTGCCTATGGAACCAGCTGCCTCTTCAGGTTTGGAAGAGAAAGGGGAATCTTCTTTACATTTAAGATTAGGCTAAAGACCTTTCTTTTCCAAAAAGCTGGAATCCCCAGCTCAGAGCTTTATGATATTTATTGTGCAGCTGCTGGTCTTACCAACCTGCCTAGAGTTTTGTCTGCTGCTTCGTTTTTGATTTTCCTGTTTTTTTCTTTCTCCTCGGTCCACTTACCCCAATCGGTCGAGGCAGATGGCAGCCCACCCTAAGCCTGGTTATGCTGGAGGTTTCTTCCATTAAACTGAGTTTTACCTCTCTAATGTCGCCTAGTGCTTGCTCAAGTGGGACTGTTGGGTTTTCCACATTTCTCTGTTTTTATTTATATTTTGTAAGGTCTTAATCCTTACAATGTGAAGTGCCTCAAGATTACTTTGTTGTGATTTGCCACTATTCAAATAAAACTGAATTGAATTGAACCAATTTCAATTTAGTTGACTAATGATTAGGAGCAAACTGCATTAATAAACAATCTGCATATTTCTGCTTAAACCAATTTGCCTTATTGTGTTTGAAGAGTGATCCTCTTTGCTTGAAACGGAGTTTGGAACATTTGTAGCCCCAGGGGCATCTATAATCTGCATTATGCTATAAACCATGCAGTGTACAACAAGGTATACAACAGGTGGACATAGACAATGTAAGCACAAAATAATCCTCACAATCAAAAGGATACTGCAGTGAATTCCACAGAAGCATGATGTTATTGGCACATATCAAAATAAAACCAATCAAAACTGTTCTGTAGTTATAGTTTAGTGTTGTGTGCCATTTTTAATAAACTGAGACAATGCTCTCTAAAATACATACATCTCAGCTCTGGTGTTATCAAGAGATGACATCCCTTGATATGTTGAAATATTATATGGCCTTCTTAGCATTATGCAGGAACACTTTCAGCCTTTTTCACACAATGCAAAAACTGAAAACAAACCTCTGTCAGAGCATTTAATAAACACAATCTTTGGATGGGGATCACTATTTAACTGGATTCTAATATGAAAACCATTTCTGATTAATTGCAACTTTCTATTTTGATCAGATTTTACAGGATATTGTTGCTGGGATGCTAAGAAAGAAAAGATAATGAAAAATTTGATGCATAGCTTTGCCCAGATCCTTGGTGTTATGATTTCAATTGCTATGCACAACTTGATTTTCAAGGTCTGGATACTTTCTTGAATGAATGCTTGGAATCTGGCTCTGGGGGTTAACAAGGAGGCTACATATACTGTTTAACAATTCAGTTCATGTTCAACCCACGTGACGGCGCATGCAATAGAGCCTGCACTTGTTTATATCTCTGGATAAAGCCTCCCACTGGCCACAAATTAAGCATTCAAGCTCGGCAGCCTTGTTGTGCTCTAGTATGACGTGTTTAGGATACTAAAGCTGACTCTATGCCCTAGGTACAACACAATCTTGTTTGGGAGCTTCATAAGTTCTAAAGCTGTCATATCCTTTGAAATGACTTCAATATGCATAACTCTCACTTCATATAGAAATAAATTAATAATTTTCTTTAAATGGAAATACTTTTGCGGGGATTATTATGTGGAGGCGAACTATACTAATAAGTGGCATAGATTTGTCACACAACAAAAGAAGAATTAGTGAAGAAAAAACATTCTTCTGGATTGTTAATGGTATATAGGTCAAATGAACTCCACTTTTCAGCTAAAATGTTTTGGTATTACAATACATTAAACATTAAGTTCACTTTCAGACCAAAAAAATGTTCTGTGGTCCAATTATGAGAGCTGCTATTAGAAGGCAAAAATAAATATAAAACAAAATCTTACTTGTCTGTTTTGACACTGACTGTTAATTGTTTGTTAGCCTTAGTTATTTTTAAGTCTTTGAAAAATAAAGAGGGTGTGTAGATATTCACCTGGTACTATTCACACTGACTTATGGCCAAAATAAATTGACTAAATACAGTGGGGTGCGTAGATTTGGGCAACCATGTCAATGTCGTGATTTTCCTGTGTAAAATCTTGGTTGTTACGATAAAAATATATTATATAGGAGACACACACAGCGATATTTGACAAGTGAAACGAAGTTTATAGGATTTACAGAAAGTGCGCAATAATTGTTTAAACAAAATTAGGCAGGTGCATAAATTTGGGCACCACAAAAAAGAAATGACCTCGATATTTAACAGATCCTTCTTTGCAGAAATGGCAGCCTCTAAACGCTTCCTATAGCTTCCAATGAGCGCTCTGGATTCTGGTTGAAGGTATTTTAGACCATTCCTCTTTACAAAACATCTCTAGTTCATTCAGGTTTGATGGCTTCCGAGCATGGACAGCTCTCTTTAACTCACACCACAGCTTTTTAATAATATTCAGGTTTGGGGACTAATACGTTGTACTTGTTCCTCTGCATGAATGCCTTCGTAGATTTTGAGCAGTGTTTAGGATCGTTGTCTTGTTGAAAGATCCACTCCCAGCACTGAATCCTGGACATTGGTCTTGAGAATCTGCTGGTATATAGTGGAATACATGTGTCCCTCAATTTTAACAACACAGGCCACACAGCCCCACAGCGTGATGGAACCACCACCATATTTTACTGTAGGTAGCAGGTGTTTTTCTTGGAATGCTGTGTTCTTTTTCCTCCATGCATAATGCCCATTGTTAACAAAATTTTTGTTTCATCAGCCCACAGCACTTTATTCCAAAATGAAGCTGGCTTTTTCAAATGTGCTTTAGCATACCTCAAGCAGCTCTGTTTGGTCTATGGGCGGAGAAAAGGCTTCCTCTGCATCACTTTCGCATACAGCATCTCCTTGTGTAAAGTGCGCAGAATAGTTAAACAATGCACAGTGACTCCGTCTGCAGCAAGATGATAGCTCAGTGGTTAAGGCAGGGGGCTGGGAATCAGTCCTGCGATTCCTGCATACCAAACAAAACAAAGCGCTTGACGAGGCAATAACGTTAAATGGCTAAATTTAATTTGTATTTAAAAGTAAAGGTATGACAGTAAAGGTGCAGTAACACGGCTGTTTAACAAAATATCCAGCATCTTTTTTGAAAAGTGCCAACACAGCAGTAAAGGTGCAGTAACGTGTCCGTGTACTGTATCAACATAACCAGGAAAGTCAGTCATTAATCCTTGTGTCTTCGTCTTCTTCCTGTAAAAAATCCTCTTCGTCAATGTAAAAAAATTAATCATCACGTGGCATTCCAGCTTTAACCTAAAAACAGCATCATTCTCCGTTTGTTTTCCATAATAAGGGTGTGTGCATGGACGCTCTCCTACTGTCTGTCTCGCTCTCATTCTTTTATCGTTTAATACTTTGTTATGTTCTCTTGTGAATAAAATATAGTTTATATTTTTATATTAAAGTTTATGAGATTTGCATATCGTTGTATTCTGTTTTATGTAGAGTTTACAGTGTCACAGTACAGTGTCACAACTTTTTGAATCATTTTTAAAGCCCTTAAAGCCATTTTACTCCAACTCAGAATCCTACTGTCATGAACCCTACTGTCATTTATCTGCTAAAAATGTTTTATAAAAATAGTTTTATAAAAAAAGATCATCATATTTCAGGGTTGTGGACTTGGACATAATGCTTTATGCACAGTTCTTTATGTACAATTAATATCTACTTCACGCCCTGTACTATTCAGTTGTCACACATACCCTTGTACTAGATAAAATATACCTCTAAATATGTCAGAGAGATAATAATTAGAGTCTTATTAGCACTTAATAAATCTTATCGTACACTAACAACAGGGGAAATGCCATATCACAATTTTTGAAGACAATTCCTCTGACAACATATTATATGCATAATTAAGCACACCATCTCAGCTAAGCATGAAGGGGTGAGGATAATACATACACAAACAGACACATGTCCTTATTTCATATTTTTAGCACTTACCATTACTCTGTCTCTTATGTATTTAGCTCACAGAGTGATGTGGACAGAGACTATTGTGTGAAGCTCTGGTTCGTTTTATTATGTCTCCTTCAATTAAACACCCTGCATGTTATACAAATCAATACAGAGGACTCTATATAATGGTCAATACATGAAGTAAAGACTGGAGTTCCAGAGAAGCTGGAGATAATACAGCATCCCCCATGTGTGTTTGGCTAACAAGTTTCTTTCTTTAAACTTAATGCAGGCTTCCTTTGTGAAATGCCAAAGCATTGATTAATCCATCTGTACTGATCTGAATGTTCTCTGAGTTGTGTTGCATCCCTTTGAAATATTCAAAGCAGAACTCTTGGAATAACCATTATATAGACCTCTGCTCTCCGTGGGGCAAACAATGAAAGTGGCTGCATACAAATTAAGTATCAGCAAAGCAAAGGGAGCATGGAGTGATTGAATCTACACTCGCATAATGATTTTAGATAAAACCATACCAAGTCATTCATTTACAGAAAAGATGTAGACAGAGCTGATTTCTTAAATAAGGAGTGCAGGTGTATCCATAGCTGAAACATGTTTGAAATATGGACATATAATCAGGTGGAAGGGTTGAATTCCCAAGTTCCAAGTCATTTTTCATAAAAGAAAGATAAAACAGTCTTTCCTTTGTTTTGTGTCTTTGTTCCTCCCTCACCTTAGCCACGCCCCTCTCTACTCTCACTCCGTGATACTCCATCATCAATTAGTTCTTTCACAATTTAACCCTGTGCACTTTCTACCTGCCTTTGTCAGTTCATCCAGTAATGCCACCTGTCAGCATCGTGGGATCTGCTCATGCTACCTGTCATTAATATCCTCAGGTTCTCTTCTCACCCCATGTATGATGATTTGGTTTTAGTCTCTGCTCAGTAATTGTTCACCTCTTAGTCTACATCACCTTATGCTCACCCCAGGTCTCCATGTTACGTTGTTCATCCAATGGCAGTTAGTTCTGTGTCTTTCCTTCCTTTCCATCTAGACCTTGTCTACCTCTCTGCCTTTAGTATTTGTTAGTTTGCTGGTTGGCACCTCAGACAGATTTTCTGTTCAATGTTGCTTTTCTGTTATGTGCACTATATTGTTTGAACCCTCTCGTGTCCTGGTCTGCGTTTGCATGCAGCACATCTAATTTATGATGCTAAAACTATAGTTACCTCACGTTTGTGAAATAGAGCTTTCTGTGTTTAAATAACACATATGCACACAGAGAACTCCATGCTGACAGAACTGTTCATATTCCAAACAGGGCGTGATATGGGAGTGGACATCTGAGAGACGCTGCTCAAATGGGTGGAACTTCTGGGATTTAAGGGCTGTTTGTCATTCTGAGATTGCTTGCTTGATACTTTTTTTGGGGATCTTTACCAGCTACCCTTCTAACGGACATACAGCAGTGTAATGATGTATAGTCATAAACTAGTTAAGTGTCAGCTCACCTGAGCTCCTTCTGTTCACCTGCCTGCAGTGTCCTCCGTGGGAAGAAGAGGAGGCTGCACAAAAACACTCAGACCTGCTAATTTCACTCACTGCCCATTTCACATGAAAAAGAAATGCCTCGTGCACCGGTGCATCCAAATCACTTTTCACAAGTTGCCTACAAAATTGACTTGATTTGCTGTCTATTGTCGACTGTCTCGTTCTGCCCGCTACCATGGACTTTCTTTCCAACATCCTCTAACTCACGTAATTAATAGTAAAACCAGGATTATTTGAGCAAGTTGTGTGCTGATTTGATCAATGATGAAAAGCTGATGTTATTCTAAAACTAGACTGTTCAGTTAGACAGATTTCTATTAGATTACTATAAATGTCATGTTGACAGATGTTCCAGTTCCTGACAGTCTAAATATTTAACAGATCAATAATCAAATTTATATGGGCTTAATAGTTTGCATTAATAGTCTCATCAGCAAACCAATGATTGCATTTTCTCATAATTTTAACCCGCTGAAATATCTCAGTCATATGAAGGTAAAACCAACTGTGTATTTTTTTTAAACAAAAGTTAATTTTTATATTCAGAAACCGAAAACAAAAAAAACATTTTAATAATTCTGCATCCAACCTCAAAGAATGTATATGTGACTTCCAGCACTGTATTTGAGGGATTTTAGCCCTTATAATACATGTGTTTAAAATCATATAATGATTAAATAATATAATTATTATAAATATACGTATAATCACATAAATAAATGTATCATTGGTGAATAAATAAAATATAAGAGCATCTTTCAGAAGTGAAGATGGACAGATGTATACCAGTCTGTGAAAAACTGCATCCACAATTTTATAACAATTTCAGAATAATGTTTATGCAAAGACTTAATGTCATCACGCACAGTACATAATATCAACAGATTCCAAGAATCTGAAGAAATCTCTGTGCACAAGGGACAAGGCCGAAGTGCAATATTGGATGCACTTGATCTTCAGGCTCTCAGGCAGCCAGCCCTGCATTTACAAACAGGCATGATTCTGTGGCGAGCATCATTACAAGGGCTAAGGGAGAATATTTATTTTCAAAAATCCTCGTCTGTGAACTGTCTTATAAAAAAATGCAAGTTTAACTGTATCAACCAAAGACGAAGCCAAATAGGAGCGTGATCCAGAAATGCTGTCATCTTCTCTGGGCTAAACCTAATTAATGGTGTGGGGGTGTATTACTGCCCATTGAATGGGCATCTTGCACATCTGGAAAGGCACCATATTTGTTCAAAGATAAATCCAGGATTCAGAGCAGCATTCTGCCAGCCACAAAATGTCTTTTTCAGGGAAGGTTGTGCATATTTCAGCAGGACAATGCTAATGGCTTTGTATTAGAAGAGTCTATGTGCTAAACAGGCCTGTCTGCAGAACAGACTCACCATTTGAAGATATTTGGCATGTCTTGAAATGTAAAATATGACGAAGAAGACCCAGGGCTGTTGACCAATTAGAATCCTTTATCAGGCAAGAGTCGGACCACATTCCTCTCCCAAGACTCAAGCAACGGATTTCCTCATTGTGCAAGTTCACAAACTGCTAATGAATAGGGGGTGCTACTCTTTTGAAAAGTCATTTTGTAATGAAATTTGCAATTATTACATAATTTTTGATACAGATTTTACACAACATCCCAACATTTTTAGAATTGTGATTTAATTTTTGAAGTCACCTAAATATTTTAAGTGACTTATTATCTGTTACATAGTTTTCAATTAATTTACATAACTTTTTAAAACTCTGTTTGCTATGCTCTGTTACTTTTATACTTTTATTTGCTAAGACGAAACAATTGTTAGCCCTCACATGGGCATGTGTCCAAGCATTCACAATTGTTTTCTGTGTTAGCCCACACAGCTAAGGTATCCTAAAGAACATTTTTGTGGGTAGACACTTTAATCTGTTGGGGTACATACCATGATGGTGGAGAGGTAAATACCATTACCTCTCCACAAAAGTATTAATACTCTTTTACTCCCCAAATGTGTACAACAGTTAAGTATTTCTATTCAAATTTATTAAAAGAAAAAAGCTTTCTAACCCTGGTCCTACATAAAAAAGTACCACAGTAAATATGTTGATGGATTTGAATACATAATGTAAGTCTGGCTAGTGTCTGTTTCACTCCATGTGGTTTAGATTTATCAGCCTATCAACAGCTAATTGATATAATCAGACATTGTGTTTTGAACTATAAACGACAAGAAATTCTATATTTATAAATTACTAACATAGTAGGTGATGCATACTTATGGAATTTAGTAATTAAGCTAATAGGTCTGTTGCTTGAGCAAAGTAATTATATCTGAAAATATTTTATATGCATGCATATTAGTGAGCAAATGAATGCTTTCTTTTTTGTGGCCTGCTGCTGTCACACTGACAAGATGACAAACTAATAATAGTAAATTAATTGACATATTCTTGATTAAGGCTGTTTTGTTTATATTATTTTCAGGTTTTTAACAAACCTTTACAAATAATGTAAAAACAATGGAAGACAGATGATAGATAATGTTGCAGCTGGATCCAACATCGAGAGATGTTTCTTTACCCTAAATGCAAAATTATCCTGTTTTTGAAAGAAAAGAAGATTTGACAGCAAATTGATTAGATGTACAGTGTAGACATTGTTAACATTGTAAATGACTATTGTAGCTGGAAACATGTATTTACATAAATATAAAGAAGCTATAATGAGTTAACATTAGGACTGTCTTATAAAATGCACGTAATGTTTGCCAATTGTTAGCAAGATTTTACATTTAATAGGAGATAACTAAATGCACAAAGCTGAAGACGTGTATATTTTCATGAAAAACATGGTACTTCCTTTGGAAATCTATGCTTTTGACTGGTAGCATACTTTCCAGTCAAATCTGACCCATAGTGACAACAAATTGCCAAAAAATGTTTTTTTTATTAATTCGAATATTAATATATCAATAGTTTCGCCCTATGCACTAAGAGCCCCCGAGTGCATGAGGCCAAACTAGAATACTCATTAGGCAACCCAACACGGTGTATGTATTTTCTCCAAGTTCTTGCTATCCTGACATGTGTATAATCTGTTTCTGAAATACAATGCTGTCATCTCACCTAAGTCTTTGCTGGCACAATCAATAATTCATACACCTAGCTGCATCATGTGTAGCCCTCAGGGCAAAGGCTATCTGGACCTCAGCAGACCACAGACAGGCCCTGCCCTGACACCTCAGGCAGCCTCAACTCCTTTCTTTGCTAACTTTGTTTTAAAATATGGAGTAGTGCTAAACTCTGTTTCTATCAGCAGAGCAGGCTGTTTCTGTGCAAAAATGCAGGGTGTGTTTCACTTTTCTTAGGAGATTCAGCAACGGGGGCAAGCGTCTCAGCTGGCCTCACAGTGTTATCTCTGGCACACTGCCAGCATGATACAGTGTTCTGCACTCAGCTAGTTTCATCACATTAGAGGCCGACACACTCGTGGCACGATAGGGGAAATTAGTTACAGCCAGCCAACTACTGACTGTCTCACAGGAGACTACACTCAAGTTAGCAGCAACAATATGTTGCTCAATGTGACTTTTGATGATCATGTTCTACCACTGAATTCTTTACCTTGGTTTAATCACATGCAGCAAGCCAGCAAGCACTATGTTGCTGCTAGTAAGAATATTTGTCCTGCAGCTTTGTCCATGCTGGCCTTGCTGGTATGCTTTAATACTTATCTGTGGTTACTATTACGCCTTTTAGTTAGTGAATATAAAGAGTCCTTTTGGCAAAACTCTAAAAAGAGGCTAAGACATAAAAACAGATTCCATTCACTGCATTGACTATGAAACAGTATGTGTACTTGCAACATGACATGATTTGAATTAAAGTTAAACAGACATTATTTGATTTAAACACTTGTTCACGAGGGCCTTACTCCATCACCTGGCCAACTCAGTAGGCTGTTAACATGTGTTGTGATAGATACAGTAACAGCGACAGAGCTCAGCCAGTACTGGCACACAAAAAAACTTTATTTGTAAAATCATGCTGTATGCTGTACAACGACAGGGCATTATGACAAATTACAGGTCCAGAAAGGGACCTAAATTGAGCAGTTGAGTAAAATTGTATACAGTGGATGTGATTATTGAAATGTTTTTTAAGGTGCTGCTCGTTAAGTGTTGGTATTTTAGCCAGTTTAAATGATCACGTATGCAATACAAAACGAAACCAAAATCTGTCTGTTCTAGATGTTCGTCTGGACAGCTGTCTGTATCAGATTATATATGTTGCCACTCTGGCCATAAATTAACTGACAGCATTAAAAGTGAATGTGATTATCTGATTGATTATATAGAACCACAATCAAATGATTCTAATTAAATTTTGTAATTAGCTTTTTTAATGAAGTCTCAGTTGACAAAGGGCAAATAATATGTGTCTGTGTACAATACCACCTTAAGAGACTCTCGGGGCAGAAATAGTTGCTGTATGAAATGCTAATGAACAGATTCCTTTAAATGCACGTACACAAGGCACAGTGAAAAGAAGGTATGCGTTCAAGCACAGTACTTTTAAAAGACTAAAATGTGAAGGACCAGTGCTAAAAATAAAACTGTACAATGCTTACTGCAGGCTCACATACAATCTGCCAAAACTATGATTTAAGTAATTTTGTACTGATTGCTATTTAATTACGATATTCAACAGTTGATCCTATTCTGATAGTGTCCAGATGCGTATTTACATTTTGACGCTGTATTAAGGAGAGTTAGTCAGCTGCTTCAATCCCAATTCGTCTGAGTTAACTCAAGTTAGATCTTGGGATTTGAGAGTAGAGTTAATTATTATTAGTTGTCCTTTAGCCCCATTTTTATTTAATATTTCTATTTCTACATCTACTTTATATTTCACTATTACTAAAGTTTAATTCCCACACTCAACAAACATAACTTAAACAACAATATATGCAAATGCGTAGTACAGTACCAAAGTGACATTTTTCAAAAGCTGCATTAAGTGTTGAGTCTCTCAACTCAACACTTAACTCTTTCACTGTTTACCTGACACTAGAATGACTTACATAAGCAATGGGAAAGTATTTTCTTTTTTGATTGTCCTTAACAAGAAAAATACTGTCTACCACACAGACAGCATATCAAATGTTTGTCATATGAAGGGTGCTAGAAAATACAATTTAATTTGGTCTTAGGTCCTCACTAGATTAGTTTTTCAGCTAATTAAATTGGTTTTGAAGCAAATTCTGCCAGATGCAGGCACAAGGGCATTTACAAGCAAAGAATCTTTGCTTTTGAACAGACTTTCATACAAACCTGTACAAACTTTTTTTACTTTCTCTTCTCCAACTTAAACAGAATTTGAAAAAAAAAAAACCTCAGCTTGGCACAGCTGGTGCTTTGTTTTAGTAAGATCACAGATCACAGATCACAGACTGACCACCACTTTTCCTTTCCTAAGAAACGTATTTTATTGTGCAAAACCACATCCAATTTAAGTGGAATTTAAACTGCATCATTTGCAGATGCAAATGCAGGAATGCTGGCACTGCAATTAGCATTATCTTTGTAGAAACTGATTACAAATATAATGTGCCAGACACTGTAGAATTTGCAGCATACAAAACAGTTACATTCCTCCACCAGTGCCTTTCAAATTGCCAGTGTTGTACAGTTTTTAATATTGCTGTCATGTAGGTTTCAAATGTTCTAAGATCTTAAGCCATCTGGCAATATATTTGCATAGCAAAGTGCTGTTATAAAAGGTATTCAAGTTGTATAGTAATTATTTGCAGTGTGGCAGTTTTAAATCTACAAGCATGCATTGAATTTAAAAATACTGAGCAAACAGGGTTTGTTTATCTGTGTTTGGACAAAATCTTACCTTTGTCAAGACTGGTATGCTCCCACACCAGTAACAGCTGTGGCCAGAGGCATGTTGGGTTGTGTGTCCCATTCCCATGAATCAGATGCCTCAGGAAAAAGTATTTGCTTCCTGATTTTTTTTTTCACGTCTGGACAGCTTTTTTCCCTGAAACTGATTCTGTTTTAATCTCCTAAAATGTTGAAGCTCTGACTAAAACATAGTTCTATTAAAATAATGGTCAAATAATGGACAAAACGTGAGCCAAAAGACAAACTTAAAACCTTCATATAATTCTCAAAGTACAAAATTAAATAGAACAATGTTTATATCCATTAGAGAGCTTTGATTATTGGCAGCTGAACAACACAAAGAAGAAATGGCACCATGACTGCAAAGTAACATTTTCTCACACTGCACCAATCAGAGGAGAGCTGGTTAATTTGGTCAACTCCTGTATATGGAGACAAAACATGGAGAGCATAAATATAGTAACAGATTTAAAATATCAGCTAAAAGATGTTAATTAATACATCACAACATATTTTGCAAACATGGAAATTAATCAATTATAAATGTATTAATTCAACCACATCAACATATAAGATACTATATAATTTTATGCAGCTCTTCTTCTTTTTTTGTTGGATAAGTTACAATCTTATGACAGTTCACTTATGCAAATGATGTTCATGTTTTTCATTTTTGTCATTCATGAAGTCAACTTTCTGAAGCCTGGCTAACTAATAAATAATAAATTCTCTAATAAAACAATAAAAAGAAGAGTACAGTCAGCTGTCCTAGAAAGTGTAATGGCAATCAGCAAACCATTACTTCATTGTGCCCATTATAAGAGTTTTCTTCTGCAGAAGAATGTGGTGGATGACAGCCTACAGCCCTGGGACCACATCTCTGAGACACAAGTCAAAGTAAAATGTTTAAATGAACGTATGCTGCTGCATCACTGATCACTGAAACAAATCAGATTTAGCTTTATCAAGCTTGTTCTGCACACAGAGCAATCAGACATTGTGTAAAACCTGGTAAAAAAGACTTTAATGACATTCAAACTTTAATGTTCATAAAATGAATTAATTAAAAGACCTGAACCACCAGAAGTTTCAACGATTGAAAAGCTCTTGATTAATGCAAAAAAATAAATTTTCAAAATTTAAGATAATCAAAATGTTAAGTTTAAATTAAATACTCCAAATACACAAAATATAAAAAATACCCTATTAAGTTAGATATCTCTTTATTATTCTTACTCGTTAAATGTATATATAAATATTTGATGCGGTCATGATAATGAATATTTCTCAAATTCCTGTTGACAAAACCTACCTGCCTGTGAGTGACTAACATTGAACACAACTCTCAGAAAAAAATCAAACAATCTTCAAAACCAATATTTTTACATTGGTATGGACGTTCAGTCTGAGATATCATTGGTTGTATTCAGTCAGAAAATGTAAGCTAAACTGCTGCTGTCAAAAAGAAAAAAATCTATTGCGATAACCAGGTGTTTTTAACATTTGTCCATTATGAGACAAAGCTAATGTTGTATTGTGTTATTTGTTCACAAAGTTAGATTAGTTAACCTTGTGTAGAACTTGTGATTCTATGACTAAGGTTTGAAAAAAATAAATTCACACTACACCTCTGGATTTCCCCATGACTACTAGAGACTCTCGTGCCCTCAGGCAATTAGTTTAGATAGCAATGCAGAAAACAGTACAAGAAGAAAGAGAGAAATGGAACAGAGAGGAGCACAGAATCTCCCCCATCCTATACTGCGTTTCGATTTAAATAATTATTTTTTTCTTTTTGTATGACTACCTGACAGAAGCCTAACACAAGGGGCTGGTTAGTGGTATTATATCAACAGTGCCGTCAGCAATTATTTTTTTATGTTTCACAAACTGTTGGCTTGGTTGCATAAATGTGTGAAATGTGTGTTTTCCTGTAATTTTCAATACGCTTGTTCACTTGTTTTAAGAGCATCTCTAGAATTATAAATGCTTTGTCTTATCTGGATAGTGAAGATTAGCTTGACATGGTTTGAGATTAAAACAGAATTCAGGGCAGCGTTTAAATGCAAAGGCCTGCTGGGACGTTGTTGGATGCATTTCTGAATTTCATCTATACAAATGTGATGTGAAATCTCTTAGGGCATCTTACAAAAGTTCGGAGGTCCTGAGTTCACGGTTACAATTCAAAGGTGACCATGCATTTGCCATCTGTGCTCTAAAACTTCTAAACAGCCTCTCCCTTGATTAGACCAATTAAACAAGCTCTATCACCTTTATTTCTTTCCTTTACTCAGCATACTGTGTAAAAGCTGTCTTGGATTGCATGGTTGCAAAAAATTTGATTTAGCTGAAGAACTTTGTAATCCAACTACAACAAATGTATAAAGTCCCCGCTCAAACAAGAGGTTTCATAATGGTTGTTGTTTGCTAAGACAGTTTAGCATCCTGTTATTTTAGTAACAGACATAGTAAAACAACATCACCACACAGAAATGGTATAACTGCATGGGGTTTAATGCTATTTTTTTATTGCAATGCAATATTTTTGGTTAAGGTTTCCTTTAACATAGATTTAATCTCTAGGCTAGGTCATTGTTGGAGTGAGGTAGAAATGTGACGTCATTGGCAGATTGAGTATCAGAAATAATGAGATATAATGATGAGATGTGAATTGCAATTCATATGAGGGTGTCATGTTCTCTCACAAATCTGAGTCACTAATAGGTATTTGGCTCAGGTTTGTATAAATGGAAATCAGATATATGTCTGCCACACCAACCTGAACTAACCAGAAGGGTAATACCCAAATGATGCCCTTGGGGTCATTCAATATGTTTAACAATATATGTTCATGTTGTACAAAGGTGAAAAATTGAGGAGGCAACCATTGGTTTCATTGTGTGACTTAATGTAATGAAGATAAGTGAAACACAAACAGCCCTGAACAAAGAACTTTTTTTTAGTTGCCTTGTTAATTAATTGGGACAATTACTTAAATATATTATATTTTATCATGTCTTTTGTAGGAAAAGACCTTCCAAATTTAAATCAAAAGGTAAAAATAATGTGCAAATAATAGTTGGCAGCCTGTCAGTGTGTCTGGCAGAGTTGACAGATTTCCCTGTCACTGCCAAAGATTCAGCATCATTTGATTTGCCTGGTGGCTAGTGTTAATTTTCTACACCATACACTAACATGAAATATAACTCTGTAAGTCAGGCATAGCGACTAATTGCCATCCACTTACTGTAATCTTTTGCAGTGAGGAAACGGGGACGGCCTCATTTGTGTTGATTGATAGACAACTGTGCTCATAAAAAGTGTCATGATGGAAAAAAACATTTTATGTCAAAATTAGAAACACGTCATTACAGTAAATGTTAAGTATCAGTTATGTGTTAATAATATACCTGCACGCTTAAGGTTCACCTGCAGCAAAAGGCATTAAAACATGTGACTGTGTAACTCAGGTTGCAGCAAAGGTGGGGAACATGCACCGACTGCTGTTATGGCATGCAACTGTTAGGAATATAGTCCTATAGAAATGCTTCTAGGGTTAGGGCTGGTGTGGCTCGTAATGTTTTAGTGTTTCTTATGTTTTTGGATTTGTGCAATTTTCTGCTTATCTCCATAGATGGCTCTCCATAGAAGTAAAAAGCTCAGAAATACTGTTTAAATAATTAGTAAAATAATCAGTAAAATAATGAGAAGAATCACCACAAGCAGCCCGTTTGATGTGTCTTACACATTATTACAAAGTGCACTTAACATTACGATGTCTGTTAAACAGGCTTTAAAAGCATCTGAACAAACTATAACCAAAATCAAAAGCCATTGTATATAGAAACAAACGAGTAATGTCACCACATTAGGAACTGTCTTGGTGCAGAATATCCCTGATGTTGCCTAATATGCCTAATATTCGTCTTGATAAAAATGCCATAGCTGGAATTTGTATACATATATAAATATCTACAAATAAATGACATAGTTTATTCGTTCCTGTTGCTGGGTAAGACTGTTTTCAGTCGTATATCACTTAAATCAGCAAATGACAATATTTGTGGTGCATGATTTTTTTTAATTACAGGGTAATGGAAGACGTGTATGCATCAGTGTCACCTGAGATGTAGTGGAAATCTGTCATGCTAAATCTAGTCTGTGTATGAGCACATATCCTGCATTAAATCAGTAATTCCCATAATAAACTACTAAAAATAACACCTAAGTACTGTATAAAAAAGGAAAAATAAAAAGTGCCTATACTTTTATTTGATAATTTCCTGAACTCCTTTCATTTGATTTAGCCTCTCTTTTTATTCTTGCTTGAAGTGAAGTCTAAATCTTCCTTTTCCTCCCTGGAAGGAATAGCTTTTATCTCCAGCTACTTTGCCTCTGTTCAGTGTTTTCAAGTTGTATTTAATAAAGTTCAGTAGTGCGGAGCAATGTGGAGAAACAACATCCCTGCTGTACTGCAGAGACTCAGGACAAAAAGTCTTCACACACTCCCATCAGCAGAGCAGTGGAGCAGACCCACCGGGCACAAGAAACAGGAGAAACAAGCGGGCAGCAGTAATACTAAATTACTCATAAAAATAGTAGAATATTCAACACAAAATGTATGAGCATGAAATGCGCTTTCTTTTTTCTTACCCAGCACAGTATGTGAAGAAACAAACAGTTGTGTTGTGTGTTTGAAGGATTTATGTGCTATATGTTTTATCCACAATCATAAGTGTACCAATTAAGAAGAAGAAGAATCCACTTTATTGCTCATTGATACATTTTACAACAAAATTTCTTCTCTGCATTTGACCCATCCTCCCTTGAGGGGGAACAGTGAGCAGCCACAGGCGGCGCTCGGGGAGCTAGCCCTGGGTGTCTCGCTCAGGGATACACCTGGTATGGGGGATGGGCTGGGTGCCCCAGCTGGGAATCGATCCCAGCTATTCCTGCATCCCAGCCCTCTGCCTTAACCACTGAGCTACCACTCAGCTACCAGGCTAAGATGTCAATTAATATTAAACATCTATAGTAATTGGTAATTAAGGGAAATTCAAGTCTAGGCATGGCAGAAAATCAATACAATCAAAGGGGTGCGTAAATTAAAAGCCGCTGATATACCTGTGTTGTGTCTATGTCTCATTACTTTTTTATGCTTCCGTCTGATTCCTCTGAATACCATACCTGTGAGTATGCAGGAGCTGGATACCAAACCCAAAAATGACACCTAGTCATGCATAGTGCCTAAGCCCAAAATGTTATCCGGCTTCTGGGTTTTCTGCTACATTGTGCAACCCACATTACCTGTATTTCTGTGCATGCTCCCACTCCATCCATAGATATTAAGAAAATAAAATGTACCTTTCTAGGCTATGGGAAAGTAAAATGGTAGGCAGTATAGTTACAGAGGATTTTTAATGCAGTACCATAAGAGGCCTATCCATCTTTTTTAATACATCCATTGTGTCTATCCAGTCTGTTTGTTCTTGATGACATGATATCACGTTGACAAGAATGGTACAGACAGAAGGTCAACGTTAGGCAACCTTGACCTTTAACCTTTATAGCTGCATTTCTTTTCTATTACAGTAAGATATACAATTCTATTTTTTTGTCCCTAAAGACTAAATAGTCTACTAATGTGTATGGATAGAAATGCTCTTAAATCTAAGCATCTGGTCAACACTTTAAGTTTGCTGTCCATTCATTTCAAATCTTGAACCAGAAAAAGTGGGGCTGTATTTATGTTAAATAGACATTTTGTTTATTCAGGCCAATATAAGAAAATTACCTCTTAGATCACTGTCCGTTGCTTTAAAAATACTGTTTGTTTGTGTTTTTGTGAGAAAAATGCTGGACCTTCACAAACTAAATCTATTTCTTCATTTAGAAATACAAGACAGATCACTACTAAATACAAAATGTAAGAACAGATATTGAATTGAGAAACCTAAATGTATTCAGCCAGGTTCATATAGATCCTCTCACAGCATGGTAAGGGGAGAGTGCAGAGCCAGGGTTTATGTTAGGTTGTACAGTTATTTTTTTTAGCAGGAAAAGGCATTATCTGACATGCTGAAAACCTGACAAACAAAGCACAGAAATCATTCTTATTCCTCGTTACTTACTTCTTCAAACTGAACTAATGTCAATCCTTATGTCCTTTGTAAGTGTTTAGGCACTCTTGTGTTTTAATAGTAAGAGAGTAACTGCAAAAGATGTTAATATTGCAGGAGTATTTACATTCTTCTTGGGATCTCCACCTTGGCCACTGCAAAAATGAGTTCATTCTTCTCAAAGAGGTCAATATGAAGACAATTTTAGCCAATGATATATTCTCACTGGTGTAGCCAAACATTTCTCAACTGTCATCTCCATCCCAGCTCAATAACTTTGAAAGATTGTTCTGTACAAGGTCAGTCCTCAGTCACGGTGTCCCAGTAGTCTCTAGCCAATCTTGCCACAATTACTGGGAGTCGGAAGGAACTAAGGGATATAGTTAAAACAGACAAACCTCTTCATTTACAGTTCTACACATATAAAATTAACATAAAAGAACATTAGTGTGTTGCGTTTTATTGAGGTGACATGAATGATCTGTGTGGAAGTATAATAAACTATTCTAATAACATGCAGTACAATATTTTATTTAACTTTTTCTATTTGCATGACCTGACAAAAAACTACCAGTTCCTCAAATGAGATGCGGCCTGAATACATTTGTGCTGAGGTCAACGTCTGCAGAGACTTACAGTCATTTATTTCTATCACATACGGCAGTCAATTCAATTAAATATTTAATAATCATATAATTTTGTTTTATTTTGCTGATAATGGAAACCAACACTGTCAATTGCCAGATGTCTCTAAACAAGTGACAATGCACTCACTGTTACTTAAGCGCTACACAGTGGCAATGCACAGTTCGAGAGACTTTATTAGCAAATGTGCAAATCTCAATATTTGCTGCAGTGAAATCATATTGAAATGTTATTTTTGTGTGCTGATCTTAATCATTCAATAAAAAAGATGACAAGAGTACTACTTATAAATATGATGTGAAACTGTCACCAACAATACATTTAGGATAAAAACAGTTTTACAAATACATACACCACTGATTTTACTGTGATATATCATATTCTTTGAAACACTTGCATGTTGAGCTGGATGCTTAACACCAGTTTTCTCAAAGTCACGCTCTGAGTGACAAAGTGCCAATGTTGAACAAGCAAAGATTTTGACACTATGCTAATGCTAGGCAGCGCTAAACACAACATGCAGCTGAGGTTGATGGGAATGTAATTAGTTTTTGCAGGAATTCTCAATGTCTTGGCAAACCACTACTACCACTATTTTCATCCAAAACCACAACTGGCAACCTTATGGTTTAAGGAAAAATGCAAAAACAAAGGGATTTATCGTTTGTCTGTGAATGCACATTTTATGGCAGGCCAGCAAATAGTCTGAGACACTTCAGTTCTGACCAAAGTGACACTGATATTACCATCCCTCAAACCAGTTTGCTAGCATTGCTGAAAGGGTCAGTAATTTGTTTTTCAATTTGTTACCATATCCTTTTTCTTTATACTTTCCCGAATATCTAAAATTCCTGTTTGATACGTTTTGATTGTTGCATTGCCACAATAACAGATGGTGAAAATGTCCTTCACACTGCTGAAAAACAATTTCCACCACTGAGCCACAAAAACCTTATGTACCATGCGTCCATGGCAACACAGGTTTGCTTCATTTGCCACATTCTTCTTTTTTAAAGACCAACTGCATTGAAGTAATTTACATTTTAAAAGATCATTGTGACATGGTAGAACAGAAATGCCAGGGTATAGCATGAAAGAAAGGCAAGGATATGAGCAATTATGAATCCATTATCGGGAAATTTTGATTATCCTACAGTGAACCACACAACAGGCCTGTCAGTCACTGTAATTTTAACAAACATGGATAAGCTGCAGTATATCAGGAAATAAGAGCAGGCAAATCAGGAACTGCTTAAATAAAGAAAAATCTTTCATTGACAGGAATTAAATCAATAGGACTTTGGACATGAATAGCACACTATGCCTCCAGTTTGAAGCACAACACTCAATTTTTTCAGTGGTGGCTCTGTAACAGCCTTTTAGGACTTTGGAGCCATTAAGCCACCAGACTCCCAGGATAAGTTTGAAGTATTTGACAATCTTTATTAGAAAAGTTGTGTAGGTGATCAGAAGACTGCAAACTGCTCTGGGAGGGTAGTGCCCTCTATGGGTGGCGTGATTGGTCAGCATCAACACACACGTAACAAGTTAGAAGTGGCTGCTAACAGATTGAGGTAAATATTGCAAATGATGATTTTTGCTGCGTAGATGTTGGAGATGAGGCTGAAGGAATTCGAGAGGAGGGGAAAGGCAGGAAACAGAGCAGTAGCTGCAGGAGTAGGTGGGCACACAGAGTAGGCAGGTGCCATCAGA
>JAUMTR010000026.1:8561153-8612609 GCA_032270685.1 Microctenopoma stevenorrisi
AAAAAAAAAAAAAGCAGACGTGGGAAAACGCAAATCTCCGAATTCTAAAATGATCGCTATGACAGCGGAGTAAGGAAGAAAGAACTCACACACACACAATACAGCTCCCAGTCCAAAAATAATAATGCCCAAAAATGAAATATGAATATGCAAGATCGTTCAATATATACCACTGTCATCCGCGTCTATGAACTATAACACAAAACAAACGGAGAATTTATGTTGATCACAAACGTATTTAAAACGTTACGGGCAAACGTAATGACTGACGAAATACGTTTAGGAAGCAAACGTAATTGGGAATGCAGTTTAGTTGTATACGAACGTAATTTTTGGGAGACGGGGTTGAATTAAACATATCTCTTTCACATCCATTTAGCTTTGATTGGTCTATTTTAGCCTATTACCATGGAATTAAATGACACTTGACTCATCTCTCAGGGAAATTCAGAGATGAAAACAGAGGTGGAGGGTGGAAGGCGAAGGTAGGGGAAGGTGGGGTAGTCCACTAAGACTTTATTTGGCCGCTGACACTGTCAGTACAGAAAATTAACGAACTACATCCCACAATCCCCTTACTGGCACTGTGAAAAGGATCTGCACCAGCTCTTTCAGAGGCAAAAACCCAAGAAGGAACCAGGCCCAGCTGATCTGTGTATGTCTGCGCTATGAGGTCCCAGACTTACAGTAGGCCACCTGCAGGACATCACAGCCCCCCTGTTGGTACCATTTTGCCTACAGGGTATGGATCAGTGATCAACAATGTATTTTTCCTACTTTACTACTTCTCGTGTCTTTTATGATCTTTATCTTCATCCAAATTCCTTGAAGGATGTTGATGTACTTGTATGAAGGAGAATTTGTAGGGTTTGATTCTGAGCCAAATAAAACACTTAAAATTAGAAGCCCCTGCTGGGGGAATGGTGTTAAAATAGAAAGGTGAAAGGCTGCATGCTGGCCTGGTGTGTTGACTGGGAATATTAATCATGCCCATTAAGGTGAATACATACAGTACATAATGTGCAATATTAATCAATTTTCGTCCGCATACACGTTGTCACACACACACACATGCACCTTTGTCATTTTGCCCAGGTACCCACAGCTATCAAATTGTTTTGTTTGCTATTTTCCAAAATAGGTCATAGAATAAAACACATTTGAAAGTGTCAGATTATGTACAAAATGTTTAGTTTGTCTGTTAATGGCCTCATTGTTTCATTTGAGTTACCACACTTGAATGCCTTTGGTCGTTTCATCTCAATATAGGAGTTAGCTGCTGTACTCCTTGCTCTATGTCTTGTTGGCATGTCACTCAATCCAAGTGTTTATGCTCCGAGTGAGGATTTTTAGCTTGCTAGCCTATACATATAGCATATATCCTCCTCCTGAAAAACAAATCAGTGTCTCGGGCACTGAAAACTATGCATCAAATAATAATCTGGAGGTACAGTAAATGCATTAACACAATAAAAACACAATTCTCAACACAATACTGTCCAGTACACCACATTTTTCAGTTACGAATGATACTAGCCGAAGATGATGATTCCCCCACCTTCCTTTTCTTATGACTTACAGTTGTTGTGTGAGGACGTGTCCAACTAATTTCCATGAGCAGAAGTTAGCAGAGATTTGTTTGAAAGCGAGCCTAGTATCTCTAAAGGTTTCATACCATTTGGTTAGCATGATAGCTCAGTGCGTAGAGCAGTCATGTTGCAACCCAAGGGTGAGCTGTTTGATTCAGTATCACTTATTATTATCGTTTTTATTATTACTTGTGTTCCCCGAAGAAAAAATGTGACCAGTATTTTCCCAGCTTATGTGTGCATCTCTGGTGATATGAATTCCCTCCTTCTTTCCTGATTATATTCTTTGAGAACCGGTTCTGCTGTAAAATACATAAATTGGTGTTTCCAATAGATGGGGGACTCTCTTTTGTGTTGAAAACAACATATTACTTGCTGTTTGACAGCATGGAGAGCAGGCAGGGAATACCTACATGGCACTGGATAATCCTAGAAAGGTTTATTACACCAAACTAAACCAAATGTCTTTCCTAACATGAGGCCTTTAGGAAACACACACAATATTTGAAGTTGTCCTGTCTCTATATTATAGGCTTTTTTTTCCCAATTTCTCCTTCCTTTGTTTCTCTCATTGTCATTCAGTTAGCATATCGTTCTGTACTGCGACAAATGCTCTGATGCTCACTACTGAAAACAATACTCTAAATTCAACCTGGCAAGTGTTTCAGAGACGTAGGAGTCTAAGTTATCTGTACGAGACACATTATGTTTTCATGCACTAACCATATTTTTATCCTTTGGTCTGCACTGCTTTGCTCACGCGTTTGATTGCTTAAGGCGAAAACTTGACGTGACGTTGAGTCCTGCATCATTCATGCCTTGTCAGCATCAGGATGCAATGGTTGCAGCAGACTCAGTCCAGTGAACAAACATATTGACATGTTGCCACCCACTAAAAGATTAAATCAGAGCCTTTGTTTGCTTCATATTGTTCCAATAAAAACAACTCGAATCTTTATTTAAAGCGCATTTCACATGTAAGTCTGATGTCATCAGCAGAGACTGAAGACAAGTACATTAAGTGATATAAATATAAGCACTGATGGTATTAGAATGCAAATAATCTACAAAAAAATGACTGTCAGCACAAAAAATAATGACATAACAATAAGCATAATAATTACATCTTTTGTCCCCTCCTCACATAGGACCTATGTGAGCATTTGTTAAAATAACAACCCTATGGTGGCAAGCATCTCTAAAAATAGGTGGCTGTCAGATCTTTGGCACTGAAATAATCGGACCGCATTTATACTTAGTTTTAAAATGTACCTTGGGCGATCAAATCACAGGTGGACAGCACTAAATACAAGTGCAAGCAACAAGACATACTGTGTTTAGATCGTTTAAACAAATGAATAGAAATAGCCCGGGTCATATTTTATATTGTTTTTATGCAAATGCATTTTGATGTACTTCAGACAGGACATAATGTTTTTTTAGATGTTTTTTGTGTCATCTACAGTTTAATATGCAGCAGAGACCTAATCTGGATAGAAATTATTAGCATAGTCGTCAGTGTATAATTCTGTATAAACTACAGTTCAATAGTTGTTTTTTTCAATAATGATTTTTTTGTGCCTTTTTAGATGGCTAGATAGAACAAAACTAATATAAATACCGCATTCTGGTATCTATCACATAGGGGTTAGACTGAATGTTAAACATTAGGTACAGTGCAAACACTGATCGGCAGATATTGAAATAGTTTACATTCTACACTAAAAAAACATGTTTTGTTGAATTGATTGAATTGGATTGGTTGGATAAAAATTTAATTTTAATTAGTTGCTTCACAAACGCAATGGGTGATGAAACCACATTAGTCTTTCTAACACTAGCCATCAGTACTTTTGTAGCCTAAACCCAACGTCACGGGGGACTTTAGTGTCAAACTCCATCCGCCCCAACCACCTGCCTCCAAATCACTTTGCATAAATAAATGTAGCATGTTATTAATTGACAAAAAATATTTCAGTACAACATGACAATTACATCCTCTACAAAAATGTAATTGAAAAGTTTAGTTCTATACGAATGTATTATTAAGAAGACAGGGTTGTACATCCAGTCTAGGTCATCTCTGCACCTCCCAGGACCTGAAATCATGATTCTCACCTTATTTGCATTCAGGCTTGTAACACTTTTTGTCATCCTATGATTTATCCCTGTCTTGTGTAGGGTCAAGTGTGCTCTTTTAAACTTTATCTCCAGGCTGACAGAGGGTGTGTTGGGGAAGGAAGGGATAGTATATCATTTAGTAACATTACCGGGGAACATTTATGTCGATGGAGAATGTAAACCATCATCACGACTAGAAGGTAGAGTGAGTGACTTCATCAAACACCATGACAAGATGCAGCGGTCAGCTGTTCTTTTTAATTTTGGCTGAGGGTAGATTTAACCTCCTAGCACCTGGCGTCCACACATGTGGACATCACATTTTAGGTTGTCTAGATCAAAATACAAGATTTGGCTCTACATGGCCTCATATCCATGTACGAGGACATTACACTACATTACATTAAAGACAGATCTATTAACAACTGTTAGCAGCACTGCAAATGAGCCATTGCTCAGGTGGGCACAATTGTTGTTTCTCATTTTGTTTTTTTACTCGAGACAAATGTTAATCAAAATTTTATACTAATGTTATTTGTGAACAACATTTTTCTCAGAAACTAAATCACGTTAAAAGATAATTCTTTGTTTTTACATTCATCGGGTCACAATTAGCCCAAATAGCAAACAGAAATTTAAAATGCATGCCATGAAAAAGTTCGGGTCTTAGGATGTTAAAGGAAAAATAAGAAAACAACAAGGCATGTGTTATCTATATGTCTGGACGCAGTGGCCCCTCTCACTCCCAGCACGATGTTTGGATGTGTTTGTATATCTTTGTTTGGACTAGTTTTGGACATTTACAACACCCACCTTGCCTGCAAAGCTACCAGCATTTCAAGCAACGTCACCCACCACTACAGGAGCCTAAGGGCGAGTACCACTAGACTGAGCAACAACTTTTTCCATCATGCTGCTGGACGCTGAACTCTCCCTCTCTCTCCCTTCTCTTCCTGGCCTTCTCCCCTCACCTGTAGCATATTGATGCCACCCTTTGTGCTGCATTATGAAGGTTATTGAGTGTTATACTTGTAATTTTAGGTGTATAAACCTGTAGTGTTGTTTCTATGCTGTGTTTATATTACGTGGCCATCTGCATTGGTGTAGTGGTCAGTGTCACACATAAGAAAGATGTTTTATTCCTCAACTCTAAATGTAGAAATTCTCAATCTATTGATTTGTGAATTATAAAATGTCTTTAATTGCCAAAAAAGAACTTATCAATGCATACACTTGTTTTCCCACACAAAATATCCTCATTAGTGCCAGACAATGGGCCACTGGGTGTTGAGTCCCTGAAGAAAGGAAAGTTTCTGCTTCCGTTTAGTCTTGTGGTAGTGGAACACAATCGCTTTTTTTCTTCTACCTACGCAAAAGTATTCTTCCACCCAAACACTGTCATCTTTTCCCTTTAAGCAATAAGCTATATTTTGAACTGAGACATGTGGTATGCATTATCTTTTATCTCCTCTGTACTTTGCACATTTTTAAACATTGTATTCTCTGTGACATGAATGATGGTACATATTTATTTGGTGCTTCTCTCCTTGTTAAATAAACACTTTAATAAAAACCCCTGTCTTTTGATATAACCAGTATTATGTGTGCATCTAACCACTGCTACACCATTTCAGTCCTCACCATGCTGAATACATTGTTTCTGTAAAATATTTGGCAAAGGATTTAATGGACTGCTGTTCACTTTCACAGGAGTGAGTTCTATCTGATTTAGTTCTTAGTACAGATAAAGTGATTATAGTGGGTGACTTTAACATTTATTCAAGTGTTGGTGATAACAACACTGCATTTAATTCATTTCCATTGCATTCACTCAACATGTAAATAAACCCACTCAGAATATTTATCACATCCTCGATCTTGTTCTTACTTATAGAGTAAAACTTGATCCCGTTATAGTGTTTTTCCAAAACGCTTTGCTGTCAGACCATTTCTTAATAATGTTATTTCTTAATAACGTGCCATTAAAGTGCCTACACCAGGCCCCAATCAAGGATTGTGCAGGTTGACCACAGGATATGTGGGTTGTGTAAACCAACCCCACATAGTCAGAAGTCCAGGATGCAGAGATGACCAGAAGAGCGCTGTTTTGCTTGAGTGCCAGCAGTCAGCTGATCTGCTCACCTGACAGACTGAAAACACAGACGTGTATTTTCACGTTTTTTTAATCTTATCTTAGAGCAGTGTAGCGCATTATAATGATTTGGTTTATCTGAAAACCGACTTGCAAAAGTGTTCCCTTCCCAAAAAAAAAGATTTAATCTGCTGGCTGATTTCCCAGCTGAATGGGAGTTGCCGGAGGACCACTAATTACATTATCTAGTATGTTAACCAGTTACCAGTTATATACAGGTGGGTTACGAGGTGAATAAGTAACTCATATAGTTACTGTCACTTTAAAACCTACTTTTAAGCCAGATAGTGTAGATAGGGATAGATAGTAATATAGGCTTCTTATTGAAATGATGGTGGCCATAAAACCTATATATAAGGCTTTACTCAAATTATCTCTTTTTATTTGCAGCCTTTTCAGTTCCGTCTTTTCATTTTCATCTCACTTTCCATCCACTGCAATGTCACAGTGAAACACAAAGAGTAAGTTTTATATTAAAATGATAAACTTAAATATCCACACATTTTATTAAATCACATATTTGGATACTCGGATCTTAAACCTCAAGTATAAGGGCTTTAGGAAAATCCATGTCATTGCATGTAACTTGATAGCACAGCCAAATGGCAAGTATGAACAGGAAGAATACTTATAGCATGAAACCCTCTACAGTGGCCATGTGGGCAACTGACGGAACCAAGGACAAGGAAATCATCAATGGACTTTTAAATGGGCAATTATACTGGATCTTGGAATACGAGCATTTAGTCAGAGGCAAAGTGGGAAGCAGTGACCAGGTGCACAGTGACCAGGTGCACACTAATCCCTAACAGCCTTCTGTAAATGTATGAGTATTCAGAGCATGATAATTGTCCACAAAATACATGCACGACTTCACAAAACAACAGAAATAATTCTCCTTGTCATCCTGGGTGAAGTGAGAGATTGGATCAGTTCTGGTGACAGTGGTGGATCAATAAATCGATGATTTCCCTGTAAGAACGATGCTGGACATTATGAAGGACCTCTAACGTTGGTAGCCTATTATTGTTTTGTTTGTGTAGCTCCAATCACAACATACCACACCTCTTTCACAGAAAATTAATGATTACTGGCAAAAGGTTAATATCCACTCAGCTGAAAATAAATCAACACTGAATTAATGAGATCATTACCTGCATGGATTATTAATGAAATTAGTATTCTATGAAAGCAGGACTTTCTGGGATGCGGGGGTGCTGATTTGAAAAATAAAGCATGTTGGTGAAGCCCTTGACCAGATGGCCTGTGCTGAGCAATCCCTGACTGTTGGAGGTCATACTATAAAAGAACTATCGAGGCTGGAACGAAATGTTCTTTATACAAGGTAACACTTTAATATGAATTCATATGATTAATAACAAATGCTTAGCTTTGGACTTTAAAATGAGAAATACTGTCCTTTTTACAAACACAGTATTTGGAAATTAAAGAAAAAGTTCAACAAGGTAAAAAAGTTATACCAGTCTTTTTTTTTTCCTCTTTGCTGCACTAACCTCTTTTTGCAAGCCTGCAAGAGCAAAACTATCAGCTGGTCCCCACAGTAATTTAAGGAGTGATTCATGCACATGAAAATGTGTGTCTACAGAAAATTGTTCTTGCTTATTAATTGGTAGGGAGTCAGAATGTACTTGGAGAAGACTCAGGAGATGGTTGACTCGCGTATCATTCTTCATTTGCACAACACTTCAAAGTTAACCAGTCAGACTGATTGTGCAACCGATCTAAAATTTGATGTTTTATGTATGTACCTGATTGTAGCATACCCTACAGTTTTTATTAAATTATAGAGATAATTGGTTGCAAAAAGGACAGCTAATAATGCAGTTCTTTTCTCTTTAATAATCTTAATCAGACATAAAAAACACTTTGTTTACATTAGATAAAATTGTGTGCAGTCAATTAGATGAGACATAAACAATGACAAATAGAGTATGTCACTGTTTTTTCCCCAAAAATATTTTAGGCAGCATTAAATAATTTTCTAGCTGGTTTCCTCAAAAGAAATATTGCAATTTGACTTTAGTTTGTACTATATTTAATAGTGCATGTGTTGTTTTTGTCCATCTAAGTTGACAGCAACACTGTAGTGTGGAGCTGCTGGTACCTGCTGCATCTCCTACTGTACCACTGTGTGTAGTCATGGAAATTATGTATAACAGTACAGACACCGAGGCAGAGCAGCGGCTGAGCTGTGGTGATGCTGCGATATGGATCAGACAAGTGATCATAATAAGCAGTAGTTAAAAAAACAGAATCCTAGCTTCAAAAGGTGAACGTTTTCAAAATAAGGTTTTTTAAAGTTGTTGGGGGTAAAAGTGTCATTATGTATTTATGACATTGGTTTTTCAGTTTACTTTCTTTGTGTCAACACTGGAGCATTGTTCTTCAGCCAATGTCCACTGTTTCTGTTACAGTTAGATAAACATATGACTAATCATCTCCATGCATCTTTTTGAGAAGACAGAGAACTGCACTTTGTGTTTAGTAAAACTGCTGATTTGATTTTACTGCTTTTGTTTTAGTATTTAGCCTCTACATTAAAATGTTTAATTAGTTAATTTGTCCAGATTTCCAGTGACACAAATCTAATTAAAACTTTTTCTTCCCCTGATACTGCTGTCCTGTTTCTAATTATTTCTTCTGTTGTTGTCTGAAGCCCAATACTCATATTACTTCTGGTTCTTTTGAGGATTAGTTTTGTTTCTATTGCCAATTTGAAATAACAACATCCAGGCACGCAAATGTTTTCTTTCAGTATTCAGCAATTAATTCTTGGAGGAAATGTCCCAATTTCCTCATTGCATACTGAAGCTGCTGATGTTTTTACCATCAGGGATTTCACTTAAATGACATTAATAATGACTTTATGTAAAGTTTACTAGTCCTACCATGGAATAAGAATGTGATGAATCCAACTATGGCAACCTACTCACACTGCCCGCTGAACACTCCATCTTTAACAAAAATCAACATGAATAAACAAGTAAATTAAGAGAAAAAGCTAAATCTGTCTAATGTCTTATTTTAGACAACCTTTGGGAAATTTAGTCCAAAAGTGGGTTGAAAATTCATAAAGAATAAGCTCCTCGATGTGTGTATGGTGCTTAGCCTTCAAGTTCACTCTTTTACTGCAGCATGCTTGTATTTTCTCAATACCTTGAGAAACTAGACACTAGTTTTTCCTGTATAAAGGCCCTCAATTCAAAGGTGACAAACACCTTAGAAGAACTTTTCTGCCAGTGGAGTGCTGTGCTTCACGACAAGCCCCTGTTTAGGCATTGGTCCTAGACAGTGAATTCTGCTCCTGGAGGACTGGTGTACTCCAGGTTTTCCAGGTCAACAACAACAAAAAGGCAATTAAAAAGCAAATTCAATTTAAACCTTGATGTTGGAAGATTTTAGTAATATTTTGCTACCAGTTTTTTTTTGTCTTTGCAAAAAACATAATGTACTGAGAATGCTTTAAATGTATTTTTTGAGAGCAAAATACCACTGATTAGCTGTATATACAAAACCGTGACTAATGGTGTAATATCTTATGTCCTTTTTCGAAGTTACAATGTCATAATAATAATCTCCTTGCTTTTGCTCTAACCAGGAGTTTTTAGGGTAAATCACATCCTGAACAAAGACTCCTTAAAAATATCATTTTGTTTTTTCCTTTAATTATTTGTGTTGATACAGTTATATGTTTACAATCTGAAAGCTAATGTAGTTCAGAGTTGGAACATTATGGGCCACGCACTCAATTTGCATGCAAGTTCACTATCATTTCATGTTCATGTCACTTAGTTGATCTTGTTCATGTCACTTAGTTTAGCTTTAATTTGCTGCATGCACAGTCCTTAAGAGTGTGGCCTGGTAGCTCAATGGGTTAAGCGTCAGACTGGGGATGTAGAAGGTCCCAGGTTCAAACGCCCTCTGACTCCTAGTCCATCCACTACCAGGTGTGTCTTTGAGCCAGACACCCAGCGCTAGCTCCCTGTAAGTCGTTTTGGATAAAAGCGTCTGCTAAGCAAAGTAAAGTAAAGTAAAGATGCCTTCTGCCATGTCAGCCTTCTGCCAGATTTTACACAGGACGCGGTTTCAGTTTCAAAGTTTATTATTTATGGCCCATCATGTCTGGTACGCACTTTATGGCAACATTAAACATCTGACAGACTGTTGACTCACCAGCAGAACAATGGCGCTGTGTCACCCACTTGGAAATAGTCTCCATATTGCGTTCAAAACTGAACGCAGTCATAAACAAACATCGTTTGTCGGTTTTGTTTTGTTTCTTTTGGGTTTGGCTAGCTTGAAAGGATCCACAGTAGGACCTGTGGATCATTCTGTTTTTATAATTTTTGCCCTTTTTGCCCTAAACTGGAATGAACAAAACTTAGTGAGGTTGAGTAAAACCTGGACTGTATTATTTAATTCAATTCAATTCAGTTTTATTTATGTAGCACTTTACACTGTAAGGTTTAGGACCTTACAAAAATAGGTAAATACAAAATAATATGGAAAGGGCGAAAGAGGGTGTCTGCGAACCTGAAGAGGGAGCTGGTTCCACAGGAGAGGAGCTTGATAGCTAAAGGCTGTGGCTCCCAGTCTGCATTTGCAAACTCTAGGAACCACAAGTAGACCAGCACTCTGAGAGTAAAGTGCTCTTCTGGGATAATAAGGTTCTATCAGGTCTCATGGCCTTATTATTACAGTATTACAGCATTATAGTACTATGATTTATGTCCAGCCCTGCGATTGACTGTGTGTACCCCGCCTCTCGCCCGAAGACAGCTGGGATAGGCTCAAGCAACCCTGCGACCCGACCTTTGATAATCTATATATAGACACATATCTATATATTTGGTTATGTTAACTTTTCAATGGAGTACACTTGAAATGTTTGTGAAATGTATATAGACTTGAACTGCAACGTTCCTGGTAAGTTAAAACGTGGGAACGGGATTCTAATACAGAAACGAGATGAATTATTTTTAAATTAAAACCTGCCTTTGTTTGGATTTTGACTTATTTTTCCAATATTACCAATGCTTGTTGGCATTTTGTCAGTGGATTTTTCTTTAATAAGCTGTGTGTGTTAGAACTCAGCGTCTGTCTCTGTAATGAAACTACTTTGTCACACCAATGTTAAACAAAACTACGGGGACCGTTTCATCAGTCACTTTTACAAGATGTTCAAATGAAAAGAGTTTACATCCTCACACTGACACTGTGTTGTAAAAATAGCTGTTGGATGGACAGATTCAACATACACATACATACAAACAACTGAATCTAATTTATTTTCTGTACTCTTTCTTTAGTGCTGTAATCTGTGCCCCTCTCACTACTAAGTAGTGTCTTAAGTGCCTCTTCTCATCCACACAGAAAAACATAAGCTATTACATTTGGCCCAGTTTTTTGTCCCTATCCCTGTAAAGCTAGTCTGCCATACACCAGGGGCGAATCTACAAGAGGACAAGGGGGAGCACTGCCCCTCTCCTTGTGCCTACTGCAGCCCCTCCCACAACTTCTATGTTCCTAAAATTTTACAAATAGCTTGTTTGTCCAAAAGCCTTTTATAGCTTTCAAATTAAATATTAATTCACAAAAATGAAACAAATCTATTACATTTGAGTTGACTGACCATCATTTGCAGCATGTGTCCCTCCCACGTGGCGTAGCGTGTGCCCCCAAGGCCCTGATTTGGTGGCAGTATGATAATTAGCAGCGTCATCATATGTTGATAATTTATGCTGATGTTACAAATGATTTCAATAATGTCCATCAGCCTTTAGTTAGTTTTTATAGTTGTGATCTCATTTCCTTCAAATAAGATCTACTAACTAACTAAATGTATATGTGTATATAATATGCATTTCTCCTTTACAAGTTGGGCTCCCAATTTATAAAAAAACATCATATTCATAAATGTATCTTTCTGTTTAAATATTAAAATAGTAGATGTGAAGAAGTGTTTATACATCACCGCACTGTGTATTTAACAAAACACAGATGTTCAGAGAAGAAAAACAAGACATCCAAAATGGCAGCGACTAAAAAACGCTTTTACATTTTTATGTGGGGGAAATGTGCTTGTCTTTGGAAACATTTAAAGCAGAAGAATGTCAGCAAGGGTTAGCCGTTTACCTAGAATACAGATGTATTTTTATTCCAGCTAGTTAATTGCACTGAGCTCCGACTGCTCTGATTAAAAAGCAAACCAATTGTGATCTGGGTCCTTAAGACCGAACATACCATCAGTCTCACATGAAGATTCTCTTAATGGTAAATTATACAACACAATTAAAACATTCCTGTTGAATCTGTTCCTGGTCGTTTGTTTGTGAGAAAGTTCTTATTAGTTGTTGTTGTGAGTACTAATAGAAGAGGAGGGTGTGGGGAAGTAATACTGGGTTAATTTAATTCAGTTGCAACTGGATTACTGCATATTATCATAGCACAGGGAGCCAATGTGATTTTCTGCCAATTTTCTTAAACATACATTAATTAGGTATGCCTAATTTATTGGTCTGCATTATCAACATGTTTATCTTGCAGTGATTACTGTTTACTTAGTAATTAGATGACAACTGTAAGCACGTATACTTTTTTTTTCAAAGCATCTTTGCTTCACACCTATAAAATGTAGAAAGTTGGAAATGAGAATGTAGAGAGGCCAAAGAGACGCACATTTATGTTTGGGTTGTGAATCTCAGTATGTTCTGTCACCAATGTGCAGGTTGTCCTTGGCAACCAGTGTATGCATTGTCCTCATTTTCCAACTCCTTCTGAACACCTGAAGACAAAGATTTTGAAACATAGAGAGAAAAAAATGAATCTCATGAGCAAGGAAGAGATTGTGCCTAATCCCTAATTTGATAATCAATAAGATTCAGTTGCATGTGTAGCAGCTAAACTCAGAGTGTGACTAAACCACCTTGGAAACATTTCCATTCAGATACAATTGCAGTATGGATAAATGAATTATTTCATTACAGATGAAAAGGATGAGCGTGTAGGGAGAGCGTACAGTTGCATTTCATTTTGAGCTTATTTAATTTTGTGGATATTGTTTTACAATGATTCACAGCTGTTGAGAAATATTTACTGTATGGTAATGAGCAAAACAGTAAATACACCTTGTTTTGCAGATATTTAAGTACTTTGATAAATTGGCGCAGCAGCATTGGACAGCAATGGCTTTCAGTGGGCATTAAAGTGAGTACATTTTGAGACTACATTATAGGCCAATTCAGATTGAATTAGTGCAAAGTTAGATGTAGAAGTTGAAGCCATCATGTCTTTTTTCACAGTTGGTAATCATTCACTCAAATGAAGTGAAAAACCAATTAGTTTGTAGTAATGGAGGCTTCACATTTCCAGAACCGAACTATTCACACGAGTTTCATTCAAACCGCGCTGTACCCTTTCATTAAGTTCTACAGCAGTGTGTCATTATAGATCATATAACAGGAATGTGAATGCAACACTTTAAAAGATTATAGCCCTTCATCTGAAAATAAACACACAAACTGTTACTGCAGATCATTCCCAGGTACATCCAGGTAGCTGCTTCACACCACTGCTGAAGCCCTTTGCCAAATTAATGACTGACAAATAGAAATTTGTACTTCATTTTGAAATGATAGCACTTAAGCAGTGGCAGTTTGATAAGGAGGTGATGCTCGTTTGTGCTGCAAACACTGATGAACCACATAACACAGCATGACCCCCACTGGGAGGTACAAATGAAGGGCAGCTTAGCATGTCTTTCATGCACCATGACTCCCGCAGGAGGTATCACAGTACTCCGCCTGTACCTAAAACAAGCAAGAGATACAAAAGAAAAAGGTGTGTGTGTGTCGGGAAATATTTCTATGTCCTAATAACACTGTAGGGTGCCTTCTGTGGATTTCTTTGAGCGTCTCTACACTGAGTAGGAGGGACTGTCTGGTTTAGAAGGTGGATTATACATGTTCTAAAGCTTAGGGAAAATGTGAATAAATAAATAATGATGAAAGGCTTTTCTAGTCTATGATTAGCATGTCTTGCATACAGTTCATTTATCTTTATAAAGAGAGCCGCACCTTTGTGAAACAGCTTCCCATCATGACATATCACCTCAGAGGATGACGTGTGTGGCAAAACAAAGAAAGGCAGGGAGACAAAGAGACAGGAGGTAAAAGTGCAGTAGGACCGAGAGATTGTCAGGAAAACACCAAGGGATGGCTGCACAGAAAAAGCCTCAAAGTGGAAGTTGTGACTCTGGGATAGTGAGACTCAGAGGTAAGTGTTCGTGCTTGGTGCTACAAAAGGGCAGTATAGTGCTTACTTTGATCGAATCAATTGCTCTGTGTAAGTATCTGCTGGTGCTGGCCTCCCCAGGGTGACAGAGAGGTCTGCGGAGAGTGAACCAATCCAGCCATCCATGGCCAGGGAACAGGGAGGATTAACAGAGCAATGCATCATAGCTGTACCAACCAGTGATGTGTAGCAGGCTGTATTTATTGACTCATTGACTGCATTGATTGTCTCAATTGATGAAAAGTCCAGAGACAACAGACAGACGTGCTTATGAAAAAACAAAAAAATATATATAAAGAAAAGATGGAGAATTATGCTGTTATTTCATTGCACGAGTAAAGGAACATTTCACATCAAAACCCTGATACTTTCAACATTACCAACCACCCACTTAGCACTGCTGATCACAACTGTTTGGTAGTCAACCTGTGGTTACAGCACATTTCCCTGGCAGACATAATCCCATTCAAGTTAAACACAGACAGTAATGGCTTGGCAATTTACCTGTGCTCGTATGTAGCTTTTCCTTGACAACAAATTCTCTTTGACATTGACATTGTTCCAGTGGCAGCAGTTTATTTAACACGCCATTAATCTCTAATGACAAAAGACCATGTCCCAGCAGATGTTTGTTAACAAACTCTTGCTTAGTCCTTCGCTTTTGTTCTTTACCCTCATTGAAGCACAATACTGTTATAAGAGGAGTCACCAGGCAAACAGTTGAGGAACGCAAGAATTGACTGACATTTTGGATGTGTTTTGGCACCAATAAATGCATAAATGCAGAACTGTTTAATGCACAGCTACCTCTTCATATTTGTGGTCCAAAGATTCATTTGTCAAATTCTGCCAAAACCACTGATAGCGCACTACATCTAAGTGCGCGGTCATCAGTATGCAAATGTTCAACTATACAGTTAAACAATCCAATTATTGAATGGTGGCCACTGTACAAAAGTTCTCTTATTGAATGTGTGTGCATCTAATGAGTGCAGAGCATCCAGAATGCTGAGTAAATTAACACTTTGGTAAACTTAAATGTATAAAAATGGATTGTCTCTACAGAGAATATGGACAACTGAAAAGATGAACACATGTCAAAAGATTATTGTTCTGTTAAATATACTTTTTCTTGAATTCTCTTGAATCTCTCTCTTCTGATGCAGCAGGATAGTGTTGAAAGAAATAATACAGAGCACTTCAAGGCCTTAGCCATTCAAATAGAATATCTTTTTGCACTGAATGCTGGTGAGTGGGTGTAAGGCCAACAAACTGCAGGAAAGTAAAGGGAGAAGAAACAGGCAGAGTTTACCCTTAGGACTCATGAGGTAAGGACACTTAACTCATCGCATGCATTGCCATAGTCAACATGATTTTTATATTTGTGCTATGCCTTAAAAACAAAACAAATAAATCATCTCATTTTCACAAATATAAATATATTTATGTTTAGTATATACAATAGTTATTTGCCATCATTAACAACATTAGTATTGAAGGGAGAGGAAAAGCAGGTTGGTAAACTTTTGCTAATGGATACAGACACTGCAAAGACAGCCATGACTGGTTGGCGTGCTCAAGCACTCTCTCTGAAGGAAAAGCAAGACAATATTAGTTTTATTGAGAAGGCTGGTGGTGTGGCTATACCGTGCCATGCCGCAGTCTACTAGTCCTGAGAGCTGCGGGATTCACTGTCCTCCTCCAGCTCCCATTCAAAGTTCTGGCCGGTCATTTGGTAGAACATCATGTTAAAGGGTTTGTAGAACTTGTGCAGTCGCCGAATGACGTCTGGGTCAATTTTAGGGTGAGTTCTCCCTTTAGACTTGCCGAGGCATCTGGGAGTGCTGCTGTCTTCTGGCTTCTTCAGACATGGAAATCCTTTTGTTTTATTGAAATAAAAGTGTTTGTCTGTCACGATCCGCTTTAGTCCCAAAAAGTCCTGCACTTTGGCCATCTCACCCGCTGGATCCACAATGAGCCTCTCGCCACTAACAAAATGCATCTGGGAGAGAGGAAAATACTGCATCCAGCTCTCTAAGTGAAGCGCGTATATTCCAATACGCAATGCACTCCATGAGGCATCTATAAGACCCAGCGTCCGGTTCTTAAAAGCCAGAACCTCAAAGGTCGGGATCTCGGGTTTCTTGGACAAAGTCTGTGTGTAGTCTGAGATGGCTCTAGTGACAGGATTACGGACAACAATAATAAGCTTGATGTCCCTGGCCATGGAGTGGATACGCTTCGGGGCATGGTTAGTCACAAAGTAGCTGGGTGTCTTCTCCATGGTGATCTGCCCCTCCAGCGTCGAAGGCATCAGGTCTCTGGGAACACAAACAGAAAAACGCAGTTTAACACAGTGTTATCCTCAACATCTCTTACAGTGCAGAAGAAATACCCAAGGACACAATGCAAGCAAATTTGGTACATTTATTAGGCAATACATTATTTGAGATTACAAGTCAAAATAACTGTTATTATCACTGGACATTATGTTGTGAGGAGAAACATACAACTAATTACATCCATAGAGTAATATGCAGGAGATAAAAGACAGAAGATGAAACGGCAGGCAAGCAAGTATGCTCATTGCTTAATTGACTCCATCTGTGTTACTCCAGGAGCTGTTTTGGAACTTTAATAATGAGTTTGCTGCATATCATTAGTACCAGAGTGCCTGGGGTATTGTTTTGTCATACATTTATTATGCATGCTAGGCTCACAGTCTTTGCAGTTGGGTTTATTTCTTATACATATGCACTTTGCATGCAATAGGTGCAGGCGGCCCTAACATTCCCTTCGCTTTACTATGTTTAAGGTTAGCGGCTGTTCATTTAAGGAAGCAGTAATTAATTAGCAGATTCAAGGTGACACTTTGTAGTGCAATAGAAATGTACCCGACTTGAGAAATGTATCTCTGGGACAATGGGAAGACATTTGCCGTTGCCACAGATATTACATTTAACTCTCTGAGAGTGAGTTGTTAGATGCAACTGTGCAGAGGCAAGTATATCATTTGCTCAGAAGCAAGTCTTGTTTCTACAGTTTCTATTTTTGTTTCAATAATAAAGCATAGCATCTGCCTCAAGCAAATCCTTATCAAATGTTTACAGTGATGTTCAATCCCGTCCTTGCTGTTTTCTTTGTTTGTAGGCTATGTGATTCAGTGCTAAATTGGTACATTAAATCCTCTGTAGGACATGCCGTTTATTTTACTAGTAACAAATACCAACATACGAGCTCTGCGTTGTAATTAAAGAGAAGACGACTCCAAACAGCGTTTTTTTTCCATCCAAATTCAGTATTTTATGTTGTGTAAAACTGCCCACCAACATTCAATTTATTCCTTCTAAAGTTAGTTGCATATATTTTTCCATAATTCAGGGATGATAGCCGTTTCCTTCTCCTTCCAATATTTTGTATTTCCATTAGGCTGCACTGCACCACAAACTTACAGTTGTAATGATATAGTTACATCAATCATTTGCATCTTGGACATATTCTAAATTAACTGTTCTCCAGCAAAGAATCCAATTTACTCTGCAAAACATAAGAGCTGTTATGCACATATCGACCACCCTCACACACACACAGATGCACCCATGGATACTGAGCTGAAAGTCTCACAAGTAGCCTGGTAATTGCATCTCAGTAGCAGTATTGCCTTCCTGATGGGTAATTTCCCTCCGGATTATCTTTGTCTCTTGACAGTATACAACTGTGGTTACTTCTCCTGTAATGGGATAAACATATCTATACATAGCATAGTGAAAGAATATAAGTTTTCATTATATTCCATCACATTTTACACTTCTGCCTTTTATGAATTGCTAAAGATTTTTGTAACTTTGCCAAAAAAAATAAAAAATCTCAAATTACGCAAGCTTGACACAGCTGAAATGCTACAGTATGGACAAGAGATGCAGTGTCTCACTGGTAATGTAATGTGCATCTTTGGAGCATATCCAATTGACAGGACAGATGTACAAGGTTACCTTTTTAAGATGTGTACATAACGAGCTACTGTCCTGATTGGGCTCATCATACAGTAATTATAAATCAATGGAAACTACACAAGCCAAATACTTTGTTATTGTGGTTTCATTTTGATTGGGAATCAGTCATGGATCATGTACGTCTAAAATGTCAGTGGGATAGGAGGGCGTGATGGAAATCAAATGTTGATAAACAAGCTAATTTCTCAGTGCGCAGCAAATGACTCCTCTGGCCTTGCAGTCTAGTGGAACTGGTGTAAACAAGAGCAAACAGCTAACTCTTGCTTTTTTTCCCTCTCTGCATCAGCTGCTTAGCTCTACACGGGTCATTCAGGTGGGTAGGTAAATAAAATCCATAGTGCTAAAAAGGCCCTGAAAACCATCTGCTGTTTACTGCCTCAGAATGAGAACATACCATGTGGCATTTATTTCTTTGCATTTCAACACATGTCCAACGCTTTATTTACATAGCAAACAGAGTGTGAAGATGGAGATGAAGATGAAGGGCTTTGTACTGGAAGTAACTTTTAATAATCTCTACAAAGAAAGATGCCTCAGTAAGGGATACACTAGTGCAGAATATGACTGAACATACAAGCTCATCACTGTTGTACAAAAATGCTGACAAACCTATTTTAAGCCAGACAAACAAATAATCACAGATAAAACCAACCTTAAAAACTAAATGTCTTCGGCTGTATTGAGGTCATGTACTATAACTTATGAAGGAAATCAATTTCACACTGGCTCCGCATGAGGTTTAGATGTGGGGGATGCCTATTTGTCTCTGAAGGTTGATTCACAATTCCAAACATGCAATATTAAAAATCTGAGCAAATTTCAGTGTTGTTAAGAAGTAATTTTCACAGATAATCACAACTCTTTATGCCGAAACGCCCACCGCAAAAGTGCTCTGGAACATGCCCAGGCATTTTACTCAAAGTTTCATTAGCATTATGCTTTGTCAAACTGGTGCATGGGGAATATTCTGAGGCACGATGAGGTGAGAGATCACGCTAATTTACATTCCCAGATACTAATAGGTCCAAGCTGTTTCTGGAGGGATAGAGTTTCTTCTGAGAAGCCTAGTTGTTTCTAATAAACTCTGGCAGAGAAATAAAAGCTCTCCTAGTCTTTCAATTTGATTGATCACGGTTTGGCTGCAGAGTATCAATCCACCAAGCTTCCTCCATGTCATGTCAAATACAATCAATTATTCTAAAGGAGTCCACTCATAATAAGCTCCAGAGTCCTTGGAGAGCACATTTCTGAGACAGCGCCAGTGATGTGGGTAGGTTTCTCTGATCCTCTGAGTAATTCCCCAAAAATAATATGATGACAATGTGAATACAATTTCTTTTGCTGTCAGTATTGACTTAGTTACAGAGACTAATTCTTCATGGACATGCAGGAAACGTTTTCCTTGAACAAGATATTTTAGGCTGTTTTGACATGATATCAGAGCATTAACTCTGCCTGAGTGCAGGCAGACAATAGAAAAGAAAATGCATGGTTATTGTTTTGAAGTGTTACTCTGATTGCAAATGTCAACCGAGGGTGTGTGCGTATATTCATCAACAACAGTCAGGCAAGACATTTGAAGTGAGAGATACTGTGGTCAGTTTGCAATGAATAATCCCATTATTACACTGTGAGTGGCATGTTTCCGATTAAACCAACACAAAAAACAAAGACACTGGTTCACTGAGACGTGAAAAAAGAAACCAAAAAAATGGTCAGATGAGTCATTCTTCACTTGCCTTTCAACAAGTCGATGTGTGTGTTGTGGTTGTGTGTTTGGCACACACAAGAAAACAAGCCTACAGGCCAGAGCAAAGGGTCCTAGTGGGTCTGTTTTGGAGTGGGAGGCATTGTTTTGTCATGGCTAAGGTGCAACTTTCAGAAGGAAAACAAATACAATAGTATGCTGCCTTTCTCCATGATGAGATTGGGCTCAAGTATTGGTAGAGAGTTTGGGTTGTTTTTGTTATTCTCCATCTGAATTTGAACTTTCCACCACTGTAGTGAAAGGATCCTTTAGGTGGGCCTGGCTGGAAGCTATCTACGGGTTTTAGTTATGCAACCTGCTGTACGTTAGTTTTTGCATGATCGTTTTACCCTTCTCTGATTATATTTAGCGTAAACTTCACAACATACAAACAGCTTACCGCATGTACATTGCTGGACAGGAAAATGCCTATATCGCTCACTTAAACGGACAGGAAGCAGCATCGAGATTTTTTATTGCACAGTATCTGTCATATGAATGTCTGTCTTCAGTTTAATTCAGTTACTGGATATTTGATGAAGATGTGACAGAAATTCAACTACAAAGGCCACTTCGCCCTGACACTCTTCACTCACACCTTTTACTTCTCCATATCCTGTCACCCAATTCATATTCTTCACACATTTATTCCCAAGCTAGTTATTTCATTTCTTTGCTTTTTTATGGTTCCTGCTAGATAATTTATCTTTTTTTTTCCTCATGGACCACTTCCAAATCCACGTCTTTCCAAATAAAGCATACAACGTAGTCAGTGGCCAGTTTTAAAACTAAATCACTGTTTAAAACAACACCGTAGATTTAACTATGTGATCATTCTCTCCGCTGTAGTTCGAGTGCTACTGAATTAATAATATAATAATACTAATAATAATTAATACTTTATTGATCCCCTTGGGGAAATTGTTGTTTGGACAGGACAGCTGCTAGACCTGTGTCTGCACTACTATGGGGTATCGGTGTCTTGTCCAAGGACACCTCGACATGTAGCCTGGTGGGACTGGGAATCGAACTCACTCACCCTTGGGTTTGAAGATGACTGCTCTACCCACTGAACCATCATGAGATCCCTGATCATGATCATACGGAATTGTATTGCATCATATTAGCTGGTATTTCTTTGAATCATTATTTTGTCGACATCAACATTTAATTTAGAGCCAGTAAATATACTGTGCTCATGTATAACACCTCCTATTTGCTTATAGCCACAGTTGTCGTGCCATGTACCACCAAGCTCTCTGTTCCACTAAACCTTAATGGATCACAGATTTTCACATCACCTCGTCTACACAGTGGCAACTTTTGACATTTTTCACTATAAGCCTAGGTTGGTGGATATATGCCAAATTATTGTATTATCTTTAAATAATCTGTGTCTCACAAGTTCAGTTAATTTTAGTGACAAGTAAACCATGTATGCTGAATGGCAAGAATAATAAAATGATGAGACTAATTAAAAAACAACCTCAGCACACTAAATAAGCCCATTATACTGTATGTGTACTGCTGCAGAACTGCAGGCTTTGACAGAGTAGTTGAAGAGAGAAGTGACAGCTGGTCCTGATCAAAACCCTATTCCCTGGTCTCTTCCCGACATCCCCTGAAGACTACCCAATTTCTAACAGTGGCCAAGCCAGGTACTTTTCTCCCCACATTACCAGACTGCAGCACTGAGATCTAATGTTGTGTTAAAATGCCCTTTGGACATAAAACATCATGAAATAAAGTGTGGCAACGAGGGAAATTATGAGGATGTTTGGAATACTGCACCACCCTGTACCCATTAGTCAATAACACTGTGTATGAGCCTGAAAATTAGTCTATTTTTAACAGAGAGGAAGCAATCTCATTTCAAATCAAAGACTCAGAAGTTAGTGCTGTATTAAAATACAGTGTCGAGTTGAAACATTCATGGCCATGAACATGCACAGACTTCTGCTCACATGAAGAATGCAGGCCCCAAACCTAAAATTATATTCCTACAGAGTAGGTCACAGGCACTCCGATGTACCAATAGCAGTCGTCTCAGAAAGATGATGTTACGTTATTGTTTATTGCTTGTTTGTTTATTTGCGATTGAATGAGCTGATGAGAGCACTTCAGCCTACATTCATTCCATTTGATCACAATTGGCCTCAATCCTAGGTTACTGATGTTGTCACTACACCTCTACAGTCGTGACGTGCTACAGCAGACAAATCCATAGAAAAAGGTAGCAATGAAGGAACACAAGCAGAAAATGATAACCTTAATGTACATTACATTGTTTAATGGTGTATATGAAAGATAAACCATTGTTCTTTTCTCTCAATCTGGCGATGTGTTTTCATTGATCTCCTATTTACTTAAGGTGCATACACCCTTTCAAAATGTTTAATAGCTCAGAGGGAAGCTCAAAATGACTAACTGTAATTGGAAGTCACACCTGAATACATCAGGGTCAAAGGCTCAAATTTACACCCTAGATATGTTGCAGATCCAGCTCAGTTAAGCAGAACCAATTAATATGAAAGTTTAAAGATGATAGATTTTCTTGCTTCAGAAAAATGTCAGACAATTTAGAATCAGTCATTTTACTGAAGTTGGCGACAGATAAAATTATCATATAAAAAAAAAAATTTTATGTTAAATCTCTTTATTTCTCATTTGAGTATACGTATACGTTCAAAAAAAGTCTTGTTTTAAGCAGTTTTACACAGTACATGCTGTTCAATCATCAAAATGTGCCGTTAATGTTTTGATATGATATGGATATATTTGTATAATTCATGTATCTCCTAGAAGTAATAGAGTAATCTAACTTTCTTATTAGCCTGCAAAATGTTGTTGTACTGTAGTATATCTGGAAGAGAGGCCTTTTGAAATCCGAGAGGTATTTCTTTGGCAGAACTATTAGTTAAACCCCTGAATATGAACCTTTCCAAAAAATTGTCCATCACAGTCTCTTTTCTCCATTTTGTCCAATTCATTACAAAGCTATAGGTCAGTGTGACACCACAAAGAAGAGGGCTGCACAAACTCTTTCCATTTTCACTGCCAGACATCAAGATGTACTACAATATATCCAGTAATAGATATTGAACGCGATTCAGAGAATCAGATTAAATTCAGTCAATTTTTTTTTCCATTTTTTAAAGAAATTGACAGTAACTCACAAAATGTCCAAAAGAATATCAGGAAAAAGTTATGGTAGGCAAGCATCTTACTTTTGAGATTTCTTGAACATTTACATTGCAGGTAGCAGTAATGTCTGCAATAAAACTGGAAATGTCATTTCCATAAGTAAATCAGTATTTAATCTAAATTTAAAAATCAGCCCAAAATGTGACGTAAAAATACAGGATGGTATACAAAGGCTATTTTGTTATCAGAGATTCATTGAAAAGGAGTTGTACATTGAATGTGTCAGTTAAAATAGAAATTAATAGTTGTGCAGCATTTGCTCTCACAGGCAGCAGCTTGCCCTCAGTCCATTTTCAAGCTCAGCAGGTATTTCACAAGAATAAATGGTGTGGGAGTCATTTGCTTTGTCAGGATTTAAAAAAAAACATAAATGATGATGGCAAACAAATTTCAGCACTAAAATATTCACTATAATGGTCAGTAGAAAAGGGTTCAGTTATCTTAGCCAACCTCTCAATCTAAACTTTGAATTCCAGCTAGTTCTACATTTTATTTCCTTAATTGCTGTGGGTGAAAGTTTATCCTCTGATGAGAATGGGACCTTAGTGCCAAACACTCTTTATTAAGTCAAGTCTTAGATTCAATTAATCGCCATTTAGTCATTACTAAATGACGTATATGTTACCCTATTGTTATGCATTCATTAGGACACCATTAACACTTTCCCACCAGCTTGAATGATTAAAGGTCGGTGTCTCAGACAATATTGAAGTGATGGGAAGCATCCATGAAGGAACAAGGCAGCCATGAGGGGGGAGGTGGCCAGTCTAGTGTCATAGTGTGAGTACATCAACAACATTGCCAAGAGAAAGGAGATGATGGTGAACATAAGGAAGATGAGTAGACCTCACAGGTTACTATTCATTCGGGAGCTTAAAGGGGAGCGGGTGAGCAACGTTTTAAATGTCTTCGCATCTGCATCAGTGAGGACCTCTACTGGACACCTAACAGCACACAGCTGTTCAGGAAGTCTCAACAGTGGCTATACTTTCTGAGAAGGCAGAGGAAGTTTGGCACACCCCCTACAACCTACACTACAACTGAATTGAGTATCACAAGTTTCTTTACTGTGTATATGACCACAAAGTTTGAATCTCGAATCTTTTATGTTACACATTTTCAGGTTTAATTGCTTTTGTCCTAAATTATATACTGAAGTAATTTAATGAAGGGCAGTAGTGGACTAATAACTGAATAAAAATGCCGTTGCTGTCATATTTCTTCTATATCACCAGTGAAGCAGTGTCTCCATCACCAGACGGGCTACTGATGCACTGTGACTCATGTTTGACCCCTTGTTATAATGGCCACATGGGCATCAGCAGGCTGACATCAAAGAGCCGCGGAATGCGTAGAGATCCTGCTATTCAAATTGTGATGAAAGTTTGAGGGTGTTAAAGTGAGTTTAAAAAGCAAAATGGATGTGACGTTTGTAAACAGTTAATTTCATTTTTAATATGGTTCGAGTCATGTGATAAAGTTGATGTTTTGCATTTTGGGATATTCCTTATGAGAACTGCAAGTCTAAGTTCCACCACTTCAAAATCAACAATGTGAAAGTGACAAGTCACTGCAGAAGAAAGAGCGAAGGAAAATGCCATCTGCAATATAATGAGACCCTACCCTGAGACAATCCAGCACATGACAGCACGATGCAACACAGCAGGAACATAAAACGCCATTACCATGTAGCTAGCATAGTGTACAGGAATATCTGTGCTGAGTATTGGCTGAAAGTCCCGAGGTCAAAATGTGATACACATCCAAAGGTGGTTGAGCATGACCAAGTTAAGATCCTGTGGGACTTCCAGATAAAGACTCACATACAAACAAGTAGACAGTAATTGTGGACAAACAGAGGAAGAAGGCTGTAGTGATAGATGTAGCAATCCCAAGCAACTGCACCAGTAAGAAGGGACAAAAAACTAGAAAAAAAAGGGTTGAAAGAGAAGCTAGAAAACATGTTGAAGGTGGAGGCAACAGTGGTCTCTCTGGTAACTTGAACCCTTGGGGCAGTGGTCATCAAACTGGGATACTGGCTCCATAGATTCCAACATTTTTTTTTCCAGTAGTTCCAAGAACATTGCACAGGACCTGCAAGCTCCCTTGTAGAGGACTGTGAATGTTTACAGCCACAATGACACCTTGGTAATCTTCTGATTTCATTGTGGCCTCCATGGATTAAAGGCATGGCAGACACAACAAAGCAAACCAATCACATAACTGAACCTTTTCCATGTTTTACTCACAGGATGTTTCCTTTTTTTATTTGAAAGCTTCATGTTTTTGTTCTCTGAATAGAGCTGATGTGACTTACCAAAATGCTCAGATTTTGTTTCATCTGTCCAGAGGACATTCTCCCAGAAGCAGTGTGGCTTGTCAAAATGCATTTTATCAAACTCAGTTTTTCATGTTTCTCAAAAGTGGGGTCTTCTCAGGTCGTCTTTTATGAAACCCACTTTCATTCAGAAAGTAGTGTTTAGTGCAGCTGGACAATGTTGTACCTTGATCTTCAGGTCAGACCTTTTTTTAAGTTTTAACTGGTTCCACTATTCAAACTCTATCTCTGTTCAATCTGGGCCCAGTTTTCTGTTGAGGCCAAATAAAGGGAGGAATGTTGGTCCCATTGATCCTCCTTAATAAGACAAGCAAATGTGAATTATCATGTTGAATTATCAAGCTACCTGGGGCATGTTCATGTAAACTTTACTTTGACCATGTTCCATTATCTAAGGTGAAGACACCTACAGTCCACTAACTTTGCACCACCTTTGTTCAGGCGATTTAAAAGATGTTTGCAATATGAAGATGAATCAATTAGTTGTAGAGGTACCAACACTTGTGGTTTATTTTGTTTATTTCTTTTGGTTGTTCTTCATTTTTAATTTTTACAGAAATCAAATGGTAATTGCTGGTCTCCATGTAAGTTGCTTTGGATAAAAGCTTCTGCCAAGTAAAGTAAAGTAGAGTAAAGTAAACCAGGATCAGAGGGAAACAGCATTTTGATTATCTGTATGAACTGACATTAAAGTTGACTTTTAATTTGAAATTCAGTTACAGGTGTATTTTACAACCCTGATATACTAAGATTCCAATGGTGTGCTTTATGTTAAAAATTGTGCATTTTCCTAATCGGAGATTGACAGGGTTGGCAGTATTCAAATTTTTTTTTGTTTCACAGTTGTCATGAAGAGTTTGGTAAATGACCAGTGTGGGCGGCATGATAGCTCAGTGGGTAGAGCAGTCGTCTTCAAACCCCGATTCCCAGTCCCACCAAGTTAGATGTCGAGGTGTCCATTTTCCCCAAGGAGATCAATAAAGCACTCATTATTATTATTTCAGTACTTAATACTGAAGGTCAGACGAAATTTCACGAAGCATTGAAGCCTTCCAGCCAAATGGTTTCATGTGCATTCACAGAGTTAGGCCATTGCTGTGTGTGCATGAATAAGTCTCGAACCACTACCTGAATCGACAAGGCTTCATACGACATTGATGACGTGCTACAAGCATGATACAAGCTCCACTCAACACTTCCTGTAATTCTTAATGCAGGCTTTGATGCGTCAACACAATACGTCCCATCTCTACCGGTTTCAGTTAGACCTTTGTTTAATTAGTGTTGTTTGTTTTCCTTTATGTGGAGTGGTTTGTAGTTCATCTAGTTTTCCCCTGTTCGCTTCTCTTTACATTATACTTCCTTGACTTCAGTTCTGCGTCTGAGTGCATTTGTGGGTCTTTTCCCACAGCAGCCTACCATATGGAAGCAGAATGCACCTGCTTTTTTAAAGTTTTAAATTCAGATGCAATCTCAGCCTTCACAAATCGGTTTCAGACCTCACAAATCACAATGTGTGTCTTTACATTTTTATCCTCCCTACATTTTGTGCACTCAGGCAGGAAGGCCTCACTCTGCATTTTTATGAAGGCAAAGGTGCAAAATGCACAATATGCACTATTCTGCTCATTGCAGAGACAATACTTATCGTGCACCCTTAGTAAATCAGCTTGTGTCTGGATTATTACACATAAAACTCAAGTAAATCAGGACCTGTGTCTTTTAAAATACTGTCGCCAAGTAATTGTATTGTAATTTGTTCTATTGCTGATATTTTTCAATATTAATGCGTGCAGTGTCAGAATCAGGTAAAAGTCATAAAACTTGTGATTAGAGGAAGCTGGGTTATATCTACGACCACACTTTGACTAAAAAGACTAAGCCACACAGCAGTGCACATAAACATCGTTTTAAAGTAAAAAAAATATTGATTTTTTTGCACAGTTCCTTTTTCAGCTATGTTGACAACACCACTTATAAACGTTTCAAACCTTTACCCTGCTCTTAACGATTGTGCTTGGAATGAAAATGCTGAGAATCATTATGTGCAGTACAATTATTAATAATATACCCTTGAATCATTGATGCTGTTGAGTGCACTAAAATTGACACACACAGAAAGATACACACATGCATTGAAGTGTCTGTGACATGAGGGATAATTCACTTTATCAACTGGAATCATCTAGAGGGATGTGTAATTTAGAGTGCAGCCATAGACAGCGTTGTTCACAATACATCACTACTGAAAGCTCTGAGAAATATAGTTTTTAAAATGTAATTATTTAAATGTATGAACTGTACAAAATAGTTTATTCATAAGCCAGCATCTCTAAATTAAGCATCATGGCATAAATGTCTTCTGTCACAAAATATTGTTCAAGTTGACATTATGATGCTTTGATTCAGCAAACAGCCGAAACTGCAAAATAATGCCCAAGATAATAACCCTTACAATAAATTGAATGTGACGAATAAATTAAAAAATGAATATTACTGAAATCTTTTTCCACCACAATAAATGATATGGATTTATTAGCAGTTTCAAATTAGGTTTCTTATTAAAATGCAATATTTGCTTGAAGATGCATTCAGACTGTGTATCATTTAATGTCCATGTCATCAAATGATGTGTTGCTCCTGGAGGTAGAGATGTTTCTACTGTAACATCTGGATGCAAGAAAATGTTATAATCGTGCAGACAAGGACTAAGCTGATCCATTATGGGGTAAGCTGACCTATCAGTGGGGCTTTTACTAATCCAAATTCTGCTTTAGCTGGAAGAGATTGCTCAATTTAAACAGTATGCTGAGAAGGCTAAAAGAGATATAATAGGTCACCTGCCATGTGAGCTGCTGTCATTTTTAGATATCTCCAGATATTTGTGCTCAAAATAATGTATTTTTTTCCACTTACAAAACATAATTGTCATGGTGGGTATTCCATTTGCTTGCTGTATAAATGCCAGCTATGACCAGTCTCGAGTGCCTTGAGCGTGCTTTCATTTGACACAAGCTGAACCTGCTATACTACTCATACTCAAACATGCTGAGTGACAGTTATTTTTACAGCTGCAGATAGGGGAAGGCACAGAAAGTGATCTTTTATGTAAGAATTGTATTTACTTGGAGAAGCACACAGTTGTTTTCTCTCATCTCTGATGAAAAACTCTTTTAGGGTGCCTCATTCAGAGGTAAAACGCTAGGCGCACATTCCAGACCTGTTAGGACTACCGCTAACGTTGTGTGAGCAACCCTCAGACGCCATAGATACACTTTGTTAGCCAGGCTGACATGACACAGGGGAAATTAATTTGCTATAGTTATATCCCTCCATCCATTGTCTTCCGCTTATCCGAAATCGGGTCGCGGTGGGTGCTGGAGCCTATCCCAGCTGCCTTCGGGCGAGAGGCGGGGTACACCCTGGACGAATCGCCATTTGATATAGTTATAATTGTAGGTTATTTAATCACTGCTAGATTTAATCTAACACCTAATCTCAGCAGGTCCCTTCTCCTCCTGGAGGTTTATACCTGCAAAATGATGAATAGATTAGAGACAGAGTCTATATGAAGAGGGCCCACCTCTCCAGTAAGAGTGGGCAGTGACTGTTAAGTAAGTAAGAAAACTACTGTCACTTAGACAGGTTAATGTTATTATATTTTGGCACCTCTTGCACAGGTTTACAACGAAAAGGCCACTAGACAGGCAGCCAAAATCATCAATGACCCCTCCCACATTCTTCACCCTGCATTTCAATGGCTCCCCCCTGGACGACGTCTCCGCTGTATCTCCTGTAGGACTGACTGGAGGAGAGCCACCTTTGTTCCCAAAGCCACTCTGCTTTTTAACTTTAGCCTATAGGACCATTTCCTACACCATAAACATAAACAACATTCTTTTTTGCACTGCCGACACCTTGTTTTGTTTAATTCACCTACAGTCAATCAGTCAACACTGAGACATTTTAATCTCAAACTGTGTATATACTGTGTATTTTCTTCTTTCATCTCATTCTTATTTCCTGTGTTTGTCCTGTCTTATCTTAAATGCCACGCTGCTCTGTTGCATTTTAATTGTCCCTAGGGGATAAATAAAGTCCTCTGATTCTGATTCTGATCTGAGCTTTTGGGTTTTGTTCATTTTATTAACCCTCCTCTTGTGTTTGGGTCGAAACCGACCCGTTTTGAAGTTTTAGATGTATGTAAGTACCACATACATTTGTTTATTGTATCAAGGCTTTTTGACTTTGTCAGGAATCTCTATTTAAACAAAATAAAACAAACAAAAAAAATTTTACTAAATTTTAAAATACTCTGGTGAAAATAGAAACACTTGTGGTGTTCGGGGTTTTTTTCGACCCAGTTATGATTTAAGGTTATAAAATGCTAATTAGAGCAAAATCTTCAATCATAACCATGAATTTAGTTCAGACTTACACAGTCAGCCAACAGCCCACTGACAGCCAGACCCTCTACCTAACCCATTAGGGTAAGGTAGAGGGTCCTAACCTTTAGGAAGTGTCTCTTCTCTTTGTCAGTTTGTCTCCTTACGGACATGTAAGGCATGTATAAGAGCAGTTCAGTTTAGAGTTTGGCAGGGCAGCTGATGCACATGTTATCAGAATGACCCCTGATATCACAGTTTAATGTGATGAGAGTAAGTTTCATCAATAAATTGTTGATCATGCAGCTGTCACTAAACTAGCATCTTTGCTATGACAAACCCTGAAGAAAAAAAGGTCATAATCAACATGTGTAATGACAATGAATACTTGGATGCATTTGAATGCTTAATCCAAATCAACCTAGAGTAGAAGCCAACCAAAAATAAAAGTGGAGAATGATTCTTGAGGATCTAGGAAGTTCCTATGACATGGCTCACTGGGCAAAGGGATCAGGTGCCCCAAGACCCTGATTCTACAAGAATTCAAAGATTCTGAGGTCTGTTTTGCCCTTCTGAAGAAATATCTCAGCAAAGTTCATGCTAAAAGATCTATTTATTTTATTTTTTATTTTTTGTGCTTTATTTGAAGTAAATTTTTACGGTACAAAATTGACCCGGAACACCACAAATGTTAATGTTGTTAAGTTAATAATATATTTTTTAAAAATTTTATTCAAGAGATATGTTCTAATATCCCTCAGTAAGAGCCAGGTCACATAACAACATTATATTTATTTATAAATAATATAATATAAAAGTTCTCTTGAGGTAAATTTTTCATTTTTTTTTAATTGAAAATGAGGTCTTCTGTTAAAAAAAGGCCCAAGGAGTCACAAAGAAAATATTGAAACCAATCTTTAAATGGATAAGGAAGCCTAACATGGTAACCAAGAGCTCAGAAACAAATTGCATGATGAATATTTGTTCTGACGGTATTTTATGGCTGATTTAAGACACGGGTCAAAACCGACCCGTTAACATCAGAGATAGTAACAGAAAGTTAACACAAGACGAGGGTTAAATAATTGTCCAAATCAAAGCATGGTGCCCTCCCACCCTAGCAACTTTAATATTATGTGAACACCAACTAAAGATCCCAACTCACTGCACAGAAAGCCTCTGCAGGAACACACCAACCTGTTTATTATGGCTGTTCCACATGATGTCTGCTGGTTACAGCCCCCAAACCCACAGAAAGATATTCTTTATAATTGAGGAAATGGCCAGACAACACCTCAACTGTGAAATGGCTGTTGCAATTCATTGAACATCTCGCTGCCTTTCAATACTCAAGATGGGAGGAGATATGAGAATGTAATCCTTGAATGGATTTTGATATAGCCCTCAGCCCTTTGAGCAGCTTGTTTGAGCACTTCCAGTAAAGCCCTGTACCCACCCTTAATCTCCCCAGCAGAGGTAGTTTGACACGGCATGTGAATCTGTCATAAACACACGTCACAAATGCAGGATAATGTTTTAGAGATATACAGATTAACTTGTGTAATCCAGGCTGCCAAAGGGAGAGCTTAAAGAGAAATGTGTCAAATGTTTATAGATAGAATAAAACCAAATATTAAGGCTGATTTAACTTTTTCTGGTCATGTCAGAATCATTTACTTTTTTTTTTAAAGTATAGTGAAGTTCTATTAAAAATCATCTATGTAATTGATTAAGAATTGCGTAAACCAAAATATTAGCTGTTATAAGAAATATGAAGAAACATTAACTCACAAATTTATCGTTACTTAAACAAATTTAAGTTTATCTATATTCTGCTGAACCACACACTGATTCTAAATATTCATTGTAATACACTTTAAACACGCACCTCCCTTAAATGTTTTGCAAGTAATGTCATGGAATGACTGAATGCTTCAGTGTCACACAGCAATTAACAATCATTTTAGAAGATAAGTGTGTTAAAGACAAAAATATGTATGCTTCTTTTCGCTCCTCTTTTTTGAGGTCGCCACAGCAGATTACTCCGCATATTTGATATTTGACCCTCCCCTCCCTATTCACCCAGGCTTGCGACCACCAACCCTGGGGTTTTCAGACAATTATCAGCTGCTGACTGCCCTAACTGAGGCCCCATCATCCCAGCATGCACGTGCTGCCTCCTTGAGTGCTGTGTCAGCTGGACAAGTGCTACATGGCAAAAAATTGTAGTTACCAGTTTTAATTCCTGTGTAGTTGGAGCCAAACTACAAAATTACCTCAGTTAATTGTGACCTACTGTTTCAGTAATGTTCTTTTTAAGTAGATCACTTCTGTAAAAAAGGTTTAAATGTTTAATGCACATTACAGTGTATACACATAACAAATGACAAGAAATAATATGTTTTTTTTACTTAAGTAATTACTGTTTTTAATGTACTTTTGGGGATGGGGCAGGTTGTGGGGAAAGAAAGAATTTCATCTCATAGCCAATGTCTAACTGCTTAGCTGAAGCAGTCACACATGATCACTCCTACAAACTGCTTTGAGCATCATGAAGTCACAATTTTTCTGACAGCAAGTCAGAGAAATAAAGTTAAACAGCTGTGTTTTCTGTGTGTTTTTTTCCAAAGGCTGCATTAACACACACACACACACACACACACAATTCTGGTCCAAATGTTATGTTCAGGCTACAAGAGACAACATACTAACAGTGGTAGCATGGCTCCACTTAAACATTCATGAGAGGTGAAGATGCTATAGTGTGGTTATTTGTTTTCAGGTAACCATAGGCTTGGTGCTAAGAAAACTGTAAAATTTAAAGGGTGGTTAATAAAGCGCAATAAATACTGTATTTCAACCCGCTCAACAGTGCCTTTGATGGCTATTTGTACTGAATCTCAGCCAAAAGAAACTGAATAGTGTACTGTGCATAACGCTCAATATACATACTTAAAATGCTAATTTGCTGAATTACGTGTACATTATGGTCTGTTGTCTGTAACAACTTTTGTGTTAAAATGCAATGTAACAGTCTCCCTCTACCAATCTACTACCACATAACTTAGATTCTTTTTTATTTATACTAAAATTATCGTATTTCAACATTTTCAGAGGCAAGAAAGAGGGTTCCAACTTTAATTACAAAATTCCCTGCTAACTCTATTACTGCATCATTTTTTATGTTGGCAGGATGCATTCATTTTCAGAGCGGGCATAAATATCCCAGATCAATAACTGACACCTAAAGCAGGTACATGTGCAACAAAGAGGATAATTGAGTTAAAGCAAATTATCCATACAGGCTGAGTAGCATGTTTTAATTACTTGTGAAACCTACACTTCTATCTCGAGCTGTCTGCATTTCACATCAGTATTCATTTAAACACTGCGATCAGACAATTTGGCAGGTGAAACTGTATTGCGGCTTTCTGATGCTTCTTCGAGTGTAATGCAAAGAACGTATTAATCATTTTAAAAAGACAGCGTTGTTTCTATGGAATGAAACTATAGAAAACACCCGAAAACGAGATATGAACTATCATATCTGTCAGTAAAAGATTTTTTTTCAGCAATGCAGGAATTTTGCATTACTATAAATGAGTACATAGTTGTTGTACTTCTGTGAGTGTGACCAACCCTTGAACTTACACTCCAGTGAATGTATACCCTCCCCTTATATGAAAGAAAAGCTCAGTTTATTCAAAGAATGTAACTTCACTAGGATCCTGTCTAATAAATCAAATTGAACACTGGGGTGTGTGAGGTTACACAATAAATTAATTTCCTAATGACTCTTGCACATACACGCAATTCATTCTCATGATAGCATGATGGCAGTAAAAAAAAAAAAGCTTCTGAAAGGCTTAGGCTTTAGTTGAAGGCTTACAAAAGCAGAGAACAAGAACCCTTTTTAAGTCCCAGCTAACAGACACATCTTGTAATCTTGTGATGACAGTCTAGATATCATTCATAACTAAATGTAATTTCGTATTTTCTTCATTAAGATTATGTTTAGGCAATAAAAACAAGAGGAAAAACCAGCAACATAGCTGAAAGCCCTCTTCAGTGACTTTATCAACTCATTCAAATGCCACAAATGTGTTAAAGGAAACCACTTTGAAGTTTGAAGTGGTGTATGATTATCTCCTCTAGTTAGAAGTTTAGTGTAAATGAAGCTCCAGTGTGAAGTACGAGAATTAGGGCAGGAATATCCAGCTGCTATTCCATTTAAAGGTGTTATTTTCTGAGGAAACTTGTCAGGAAGATGATGGTGATGTTAAGTCATATCTGTAATTGAGTATTGAGTTTTGTTTGGGAATAGATCATGTTCAATGATACTAAATCTTATAAAAACCTTTCTTCCTGCTGGATTCTAAGAGAGTTGTACTTTCCTTATAGTAGTAATGTCTTTGAATCTATTTGCAAAGCTGGATGTTTAAAAAATTGATATATATATATATATACATACATACATATATACACCCACACACACACACCCACACACACACACACACACAGATACACAAAAACATTGTTTACATTATATGTGAACAACCACTATAATACTATGAACAGTGAAACATAATCTGGCTGCAAAAACATTTGTCACACAAATATATTTGTGATTAATTCAATTCTATAGAAATACACTTTGTAGGAAACACAACAAAGGTATATGTTTATGATTAAAACATTGAACTGTTCGCTTCGCTTTTCTTTCCTTGTATCTACGACATGAAATAAAACATAGTTTCATCAGAAATGATTTCACATCACTGAACTTGGTATAGAGCTTCATAGTTTTAATGGACAGTTTTTATATCTGAGTATAGCACTTAAAAGCCTCTCTGAGAATGTTTTCTCCTCAATTAATCCTCTGCTCGTGGTTCGCAAGATCACATTTCAAATGTGCATTTTGAAGTCAACAGCCATCACTAATCTTTACCAGCCGAGCTAAATGTTTTGTGCAAAATCTTTTGCACTTTGCATGAACCATGTTAATATTCACACATAGCAGAAACATTTAATGTGTTGCTGGCTTTTACACTTGTAACAAGCAGTTTTTCTGTTTGTCTTGTGAAGTGTTTGTGAGTCGTGAGGTCCACCTAATGATTGTCTCATTATAAATGGTCTTCACATTGACTTTTACCTCAGCAAGACAGGCTATTAAAATAATCCTTTATTCTTATTCTCTTCTATATTCTCTTATTTATTCTTTATTCATTATTTCTCACAGTTAATGATTTGACCAATCAAATACAAACTCTGAAATGATCAGGCTAAGGGCTAGCAGATGTGCAAAAAAAAATATAAGCTTTTTTTATAAGCATTTTTTTCCCCTTCTTATCAAAATGTGGTCATTTCCAAATGAACATACTTTACCTTTCGGGAACTAATCTTTGTCTAACCTGGTTGTGCAGAAAGGGAAATAACGTATTTCACAGCTGCTTCACGCATTTCTGGGGCATAATGATGAAATCTGAGAGGAAAACTTATATTATTGATAATGCCATTGTTTACGGTCCAATTAGACAGCTTTGTATTCATGGTGACTTAACACAGTTTTTGACAAACAAACCATCTCATGACCCCTTTGTCAGACATTACCAATAAAGCCTGTAATTATTCACGTCTAAGTGCTATAGAGCGAAGGAAGTGTTCAGTTTGACTTACTTTACCAAGAAAAGCAGAAAGTGGGCTTGTTTTCTTCCCAGCACAGTAGGAATCCTTTTAAATTTCAACTGCTCCTTGAGACAAAAACTTTAAAGTGGTGAAATGTTGCTATGGTACAAAGACGGTATGCTTTATAGCACACTAATTGCTCTTTGGTAATTAAAATATAAAACTGATGTGTTTTTATATCTTAAAGGGTAATCTCAAAAGCCTAGACTGCGTTATTGATGTTCCTGACATGCTAGTAGTCAAATCAACACTTGTTGATTTCTTTAGTATTTAGCAACAGTGTGCCTATGCTATTTCCCAGTAACTCTCAGAGCTGATGAAGCACCATAGGCTATAGTAAATAAGATGTTACAACACATAGGGGCTACCCTATATCTGCTGCATATTAAGCAATTTAATCTGCATGTAGCAGTACAATGAAAATATTTTTTTTTATTTCAGATTTGTTGCATAAACATTTTGGTAATTCTTTGCATCTGCTGAACAGTTTTTTGTAAGCTAAAAAAACAATATGCTAGCTTGAATTGCCTACCATGCATAGTCTCCAAGTTGCAATGGGGCAATCGATATTTGAAGGAACGGTGTTCATGTTTTCGTTTACTGTCCTACCTAACTTTAACCTATAAAACATAAACTGCCCAGGCATTTCAAGTGACTCTACCGAGCTGGGCTTTAAAAACGTCACTTCCACTTGCAGCCAGTGTGTTTTGGGATGTTATAATGATATGACACTCTCTGTCTTGCTGTGCTTTCAAGTACGTGCTTCTTGGCCCCAGACAATCCTCCACCTCTGCTCTGAGCTAGGTGACAGAGAGTCTCGTCTGGCTGTCATTTGGCCTGACCATGACAGAGAAGCACATGGCTGCGGGCTGCATACACATTCCTCTTTGGCAAATCTGCCTACGACATTGACACTTTATCTCAGCTGGAATGAGCTGTGTTCAGACCCTGAAAGCCAATGCTAGTGTCTAACAGAAGTGGTTGTGAGGTTGCTCTGAATACCTGTCAAGTCGCATCGCTGTTCCTTATGGCAATTTTAACTAAAGCAGCAAACACAAGAAACACAAGAGAAGCTCATCCAGCCCACCTAGACCTCCTGCCCCCCAACTGACAGACTTATCAGCTGGTATTTTTGTATATACTTTCAGGAAGGAAGCGCTGTCGCCTGCATGAATACGTCTCCATATCTCTGAGCATTCACTTCAGTTACACTAGAATAGTGCAATGCCAAACACATTTGGAAAACTTTGAAAACCTATAAACATTAAACTATTTGGTCCATTTAGCATTCATGAAGTTTTTGCGGTAACGTCTAAATTTCATATGACTGCTATGAGTGCTCAAAATTGGCATCGGGCAGCACTACGCTAGATGCCGCTGTTTTGTCAACATGCTTTAAATATGCCCAACAGGTTCAGGGGCAATGCCTTAGAGAACAAAATAATTAACAGCTGGGCTGGCGTTTTACTCATTTTATAATCTGTATCTAAATCATTTAGCCGTGTTCTCTGCTGAGACGAGAATCTGTCATTGTTTGAACATACATTGACTGAAGATAAATAACTTGACCTCACAGATAGCCATCTGTTTTAAATATTACCAGTAACCCCATCGCATGTTTGGCTGAAACATCACAATCTAAATAATACATTGAAATAAATGTTTGACATGATGGCAAATGTCGGTTCTTGTTAACAGAGGAGATAGCCACTTAAACCACCTGTCAAACAAGGCTATTGCTGTTGCAGTAATCAGCCAGAGTTGCATTTTCTCTTGTTAACAACATAAAGACTTGCTACACTAATGCTTGGAGTTGTGCACATTTATTTCCTTCCTACACATATTATTTCTGCCGATTGACTGCACACATCAATGTCAGTAGAACAAAAGCTGGCCAAGGCTGATCAACAAACTTAAGGTTTTCTATAGGGAATATCACATAAAGAGATTCTGAAATAGCCCTCTTGTTTTGCATAATGATCACACATCCAAAGTATTTTTAAATCTGTCAGGAGACATTTGAAGCAGAGAATGCTTATGCTTTTGCCTTAGAAACGTGTTTTTAGTATATTGTCATTCTGCCCGTCTTGTATTTTGCAAGGTCTGCATAAGAAATAATCAGACTTTTTTGTTTTTGTTTTGGAGATGGTTATCCTGTGTTTCTATTCCTCTCTGCTCTTGGATGAACTATTTGTACTTTAATATTATAACATATCATGTCCAAACTGCTGTCATTTGTCTAGAGTGGAGCTTTCTCAAAGGTTGCACAAAGGAATTGGTGAAGACTAATAACCACATTGTCACAGGTGTTTTGATAGCTGTCTTTATAGTGTGGCCTTGTGAAATCGTGAGAATAAAAAAACAGTGAAGAAGTCAGCCATAGCAGTTTAATGTCATTTAAAATACAGAGCAGATCAAGGCTTAAAACTTCAATGCATCCAATTAAAAATAAATATGCCACGGACTGATATGAAACATTAGGTTATCAGGTCACTTCCATTTCATGGCAATTAGTTGGCTGTAGAGTCAAAGTTCTTGGAAAGGCAGAGCAACTGAGAAGAGCACGAGGAGGTCCACAGACCTGGCTCATGACATCAGTTAGCTCAAATCAAAGTATCTGACCTTTGCTGCCTCAAAGATTGTTGAGTCCTTTGTACGGTGATTCCTACAATTCTGGAAGATACATATCTCAGTGAGGGCGGATTCTTTGACCTCTAGGCTGATGCGTAGGCCACTTTTTACCACACGCTTGTTGATTCCCTTCATGCTATATATCACATGAGCTTTATTGGCTAGAAAAATGAAGAAATTAATGCGTGACCTTTTAGTGTTCTACGATTGCCATAAAATTGCCCTGTAGTTCCAATTATTTGCCTTCCTCAGAACAAACATCTGCAGGATATATTGTCATTTCCAGCTACAGCACCTAAGACTGAAACACTAATATATTGATTAATGTGCAATAACAATAGTGCACTACAATGGTTGATTATTTTATTAAAGCACAATCAAACATCTATTTCAGTAAATTCATTTATTTCATTGCCTTCAGCAGAAAAGATGTTATGAACCTTGTTATAGAATATTACAATTTGAGGCAGACGGCACGTTCTTTTTCACCTTGTGCTTGTTCTGTCGTCTCCATTAACCTTTCCTCCGATTTAAAACGAAATGCTAATATAGGCCTAGCAACAATGAATGAAATTCATACAATTTGTAAAGAGTGGCGAGGCCAGCGTAACTTGCACCCTCTGTTCTTGTTCTCTACAGTTCTCAGATAATGAATGCTATAGAAGTAATCGCTTATTTGCACTTCTGTGACATTACAATGGTGAAAAATGCTGCTGCTGCTTTGGCGATTTAATCAGGAGAGACTAATTGAAAAAGCCTTATTCATGGCAACAATTTAAAACTTTGGCACAGACTGGAGCTGAAGTGATTGCATTTGGGGAGAAGAAGGAAAAGCAACAACTGGAGTGACAGTAACAAACAGCGGATGAAATTAAAAATCTATCGTTTGTTAGTCGTAACAAAGCTGATAAAGTCAAACAGGCTAGATGTTTTAAACAGGGGATTTGCTGCCTGTTTGGAAGTTAAACTGATTGAATAACAAAGACACACTCAATGGGTAGAAAAATAATGTAAGTTAAATAGCTAACACGTAAGTGATTAGGTAGGAAGAGATGGATATTTAACTGAAGTGTTTTTATTGATTAATCCTTCATTTGACAGTTTTGCTGAAGGGCACCAAGTGGTCTCATTGTTCCTGCACCTAATGGTTCTGTTTTCTTGGAAAAGTAATGTTATCGATTTAAAATTATTTATGGCATGTATAGTAGGTCTGAATGTTTTATACATTTTTGTGTTAGCGTGGATATTTTATTCATGGTTGTCTTTGGAGGGGCTGGTGCAAAAAAAAATCTACTTTTACAGATCCTGAAGCTCTGGTGGTATGTTTTGTCATAAAGCCCGTTGTTCCCTGTGCAAGATCAGAGTTTATGTACTGTAGTAGCTACAGCTAAACAAATAATGCAACATTAATATCCAGCCTGTAGCATGCAACACACCATATACTGAATTATTGATGCTTTACGTCAGTTTGTGAGTCAGTCATCTTACTCTGCCTGGAGTTTAACAGGTTAATCACTCACCCACATTAAATTACACATTTTGTGGGTTGATACATAAGAAAATACACTTGAATTTTTATCTTCTGATGCTATACATATAGTAGTAGCCAGGATGGCACTCTAGAGAAAAAGAAAGTTGGAAACAGACAATATCATTAAATATGTATGTCTATCTTCTGTTCTGAAATAAGGTATTTTACCAAGTAATGGATTGTTCACGTAGCAATTGAGACATGCAGACAAAGGGTATTCAAGCAAACAATGCGGCCCTTTGAGAGGATATGATCGCGGCAGGAAATATAGTATTTCTACTGCATAACACACAGTGTGCACAGACAGTGGAAGTGCTTGGGGAAACTGCACACACACACACACAACTTTTGGTAGCTTGACAAGGGTTGTCTACAATTGTTAAATTTTAACTTGTGATGAACTGTGGTTTCTTTGATGTGTTGTTCTGACATCCATTGTTCATCAAGTCTGCTACTTATAATCATCTTACAGTTTTGAGCTGTACTCTGTTAGATGTGTTCTTTTGTCTAAAGCACCTCTTCCAATTTCTTTTCAGTCCACTAATTGGCATATGAGAGCAACCTGCTTCACCAGTCACACTAATAGTTGTGAATATTATAATATATTCTTCAGTATTGTGATGACATGTGAGAGATCTGCTCACTTGAATAAAAATAGATGTTTCCAGCTGCTGTAAAATAAAACAAAACATGCTGAATATGTGCCTCTAACAACCAATACCCTGCAAGAGATTTTCTGTCACTCTCTTTATGCCACAGCTGAGCCTTAGGATGGCAAAATATGAGGCCAGTGGTGACAAAAGTCAGTGACATCAATATGGATCTATCTGTCTGTCTTTCTGTCTGTATATCTATCTGGTATTACCATCTGCCTTTTTTATGATTTTCCAGGTACAGAGTTAGGTCCAGGTTTATTGAAATTTCCAGACACATTTTTGGCAAGCCAAATATTCTTCCTCATGGACCTTAGCGCAAGACCAGACATACAGTCAGTCTTAAGTGTAAGAATAAACACTGTAAACAAGATTAAGTGTGATCTTTTTGCAATTGTAGAAAAGGTACAGTACATATATTTTTTGCAACTTTCTATAAATAAAAAAGTCACTCACTCAGATTACATTTGAATATTTTCCCCTCATATCGTCTCTTAACATCGAGGAAGAAAACAATTGTGTTCCTGATCAGCAATAGACAGCCTTATGTGGTATCTCTTCATAAGTTTCATCTTCAGGGAAGACATAACCTCTGTTCAGTTTTACTTTGAAACCCTGTCTAAAGTGTGTAAAGCCGCAGGGCTTATTTACTCCTCTCGTCCATCAACTGCATGCCAAAAACACTTTTAAACTCTTATCACTTCATCTGGAGGAGGAAAAATGAAATGGCAGAGTAAAATGAGAAATGTACCTAATGATGACAGCCACAGCAGCAATGATAAAAAGGTGTGTGAATACACAGCACTGACATGCAGTGACAAGTGTGGCCAGGTTTAATAAAAGACAGCAACAACAAAATGTTTTCTTCTAGTGTGTATATGTATGAGCATATCTTATGTGGAAGGAAAAAAAACTGTTCAAGACCCAAATCCACCAAGACCTGGGTGAGGGTCATAAACCTGCACAGTATGGTTACCATAGTAACAATAAGATGGGCTCATATCAGGGCCATCTGCCTATTAGAAAAAAGACAAAGACAACAAAAATAGATTTAAATATACATATTATATATACATAATATAATGATCATGAAAAAAAGCTTCATAATTTTAATGAGGGCTAAATATTCTTTCAAAATAAAGGAAGGGAAAAACAAACTTTGATAAGATAAGGAATAATGAAATTCCTTCACTGTGAACATACTGTTTAATAATCTGCAAGGTTTTTTGTCAGAGATCGATCTTTCTAAATGTTATTTTATTTTATGTATTTATTTTATTTATTTAGACCATTTAGTACACACACAGTCTAGTATCCATTTGTTTCTGTTAATGAGAAGCCTTATTGAATATGATGAATACATTATATATAAAATGACCTACTCCTAGTTTAGTTATTTTACTAAACTTAGATATTTTTTATACACAAAGTTATTGTCTATGTTAGTTTTATGCTTTACAATGCAGTTGCAGTGAGGCACAACACTTTTGCACATTTTACACGCATTTCTTACCTGGCCATATAATTACTTGGTGTTTGAGTTGTGTTTTGTGTGGGTGGCAATGTTTGGCAAGAGTTTTTCCCGTCATTTTGGTCTATAACTTGTTAGGAGTGATAGTGGGTGATTATAACCCACATGGTCTGAAGTGCAGGCACTTCGAACTACCCCCTGCCCAAGGGACATCGCGATGAAGTGTAACCAGACATGATTACGCAGCCATCATGTCAGATTTGATACCAGGCCCAAGTCCACATGTAAAAAATATACATGTTAGAGCTATGTATGTTCGAGCAATCCTTTAAAACCACCTAAAATTCCGGGAATTTGTGACGCTAATGCCGTGCCGGACTGCTCTGATATGCCTATGGTGCTTTATCACAACAGCGAACAGAGACACTTAAACTGTTTGTCTCCACATGTACGGCGATGGTTGTGACATGCAGCTACAATAATCTATTAAAAGATCTTCTCTGAGATCACGTCAGCGACGATCTGCAGAAAAGTTGTGCTGTGTAAACCATAATTATTTTCTTTTACCATGAAGCAGACAATAATCATCATTAAAACAAAACCCAGCAGAAACAGACAAAGTAATTGATCTTGTTAAAGTGTCCTCGAGTCAAATTAGGTATGACTAACTGCATCCTTGGAAATAAACTTAAACTAGATTTTGGAAAACAGAGACTTATTGTATTCTTTACAAAACACTGCAGCATACAGAGGCATATAGTTTCGTGCCAGGTACATAAAATCAGCAATCAGCAGAAGCTGCGTGCCAAGGAATAACCCCATGATTTCTAAATGTGCTGTGACCATGATGGAAATCCTAAATAAACTGTGTGCTGTTTGCCTGTCTTTTTCATCAGAGTTCTGTTAAGCTTCAAATAAGCAATAAGGGCAGCCAGACATGGGAAATACAGATGACAATACCTTCACTAATTTATAGCCTGAGTAAGAAAGACTTTTCCTAAGATTTTCATACTACAAAACACTGGTCTCTTATGTGCGCCATTGGTTTTATTTCTTGGTGACAATGAAAGACTGTAAAAATAGACATTGATCAAAGGCACATCTGGGACTGGTGAGAAGGAAAAAAAATCAGCAGTCAGAGAAAGTGGGTCTGCAGCTTACGTCTAAAAGCAAAGTTGAAACTATGGAGCCGCTCCTTGCAAGTGGTAAGAGCCAGGTGCTCAAAACCACCTGAGGTCACGGACTCCCCCCCCACGTGGGCAACCATGCCCTCTACAGATGCTATCAATGTTTAAAAGCCTTATGAAGCATGGAGACACTGAGAGGCAGAAAAGGGGTTTGTCATATAAAACTAAAAGCAAGAGAAAAAGACTATTAGAGTGAGAATCAAAGGAAGAAAAGCAGAGTTTGGGGAGTAGACTAGGGGAAACTGGAGACAGAAGAGGTGGTCATATCTTTAAAACCTCTTATTTCTGAAACCCAAAGTGGGTCACTCAGTTTGGACCATTTCAGTCAGGCAGATCTAGCAAATCGGCTATCCCTAGTTAAAAGCAGACTGGGACACCAGTGTGAAAAATTGATGGAAAACAAAAGACATCCTGATTGCCAATTAAATCTTTGGGTTTTAATACCCAGGGTATACTCACACAACACAGAGTGTCTGCTAAACACAGAGCAATGAGGAGTCATTCTATTTAAACAAAGAAGGTGTACACGTTCCATAATTAAATGTTTGCTACATATGCAGTGAACTTAATTACAATTCAAAGCTGTCACTGAAAAGCCTTTTCTTGGTGATGCAGCATTTCAGTGATGACGCTCAGATTTGATACCAGGCCCAAGTCCACATGTAACATGGTGAAGTGTATGCGTATGCTTCATACGGAGAGTCACTTTTAGCATAACTGAGATCCAGAAACCTGCAGTTTTACACCAACCACACTACAACAGATAGACGTTGGCTTGGTGGGCAAGACTCAAGATCTTACAAGTCATTACTAAGTGCAAAGGTATTGTTGGTTGCAAGCAGCATGCCTGCAACGGATAGCTTCTGATTTGGGAAAGCTTAACAGAGTCATGCAATGAGAGTTGAAGCGTGCTGTATGTTTTCTTTGACAGAGTATAAATTATAGCTCTGCCTTGACAATAAGAATTTGATACACTGGGAAGACCTTTTACCTCTGGTGTCAATCATTCAGATTAAAGTGTCAAGGGAAATACTACTATACTCTTTTGACACAGCATGGATAGAATAATAAACAATCACTGTGATCCCATGCTGTTTAACTTGTGTCCAACTTGGTGATACTAGGATACGCTCCTGTGAAGTTTACATAGCATCTAAATCATTGGATGCTGTCAGTGTCCAATGTTCTGGCATAATAACAGATCCTGCAGTATAGCAAACCTTTTGTGGGTGTGTCACTCACAGAACTTGGTTAGGGTTAATAGACAAAAACCGAAAAGAGACTTCAGTGTTCATGAGAATCAGAATCAGAATCAGCTTTATAAGTTGCACATACAAGGAATTTGCTTTGGTCTTTTGTAGCTTCTCTAGGACAGACAGACAGAAAACAAATACAATACATTAGAGACAAATTACAGACAAAAGTACAACACTCATTGTAACAAGACAGAAAGACAAAACAGTGTGTGTGTGTGTGTGTGTGTGCGCTGAGTTTAGTGCAGTTAGTGTCCATATAGCAGCAGCAGTCAGTTGTTTATAACAGATATTCCAAATCCTTTCATCTTTTGAATAAAACCGCCACCTTTCCCTAATCCAGACTGAAATGTATTTGTTGCCTAAACGTAGTCATGCACCCTACTCTAGAGTCAAACATTGGTCACAGTGATTAGGTTTCCAGCAAAAACAAATCTGTGGTTTCTGTTAAATTTCATTGGATTATAATCTTTAGGAGACGGGGATGTGACATGATTGCCGCAAGACGCCTGTCGGCGTCTTTGCAGCAATCATGCTTCCCCCCGTGGTTTCTTCTGAAATTGCTAAGTCTAGTTTTACCTATTATTTTACCTATTATTACTATTATTCTGTTAAAGTAAAACAACAGCCTGATAGCTCAGTGGCTAGAGCACTCGCCCTCAAACCAAAAAGGTGAGTGGTTTGATTCCCAGTCCCGGCAGTCTTCATGTGCAAGACACTGATAACCTCAGAAGGGCAGCCTGTACACAAAGGGGATCAATAGTTATTATTTATGAAAAACACGCCATTTGGATGAGTGAGCTTCATGTTCCCTTACGTGGAACATTCGTTGTTACTGACCGAACCTTACCGAGCAAACTGCGTTACCCACATATTTACTGTAACTGAAACACATCCTCTAGGTTTAGCATGTTGGAAATCTAAAGAAATACTGACCCATTTAAATACCAGCTCTGACATTTCTATAAATTTTATTTTGAGTGCTCATATTCAGTGGACGTAAAATAGTGCGTCACTGTGCTCATTAACAGCAAATTGGACCAATACTCATCCATGTAACAAGACTGTTAGAAATGCTCGGTGTGATTGTACTTACAGAAATATTTACATCTCTAAACAAGCCTTTTCTTTTCCGCCGGGCAGGACTGAACACTCTCGCTGTGTTTTATGTACATTTCAAGTTGTCAGTGTTAGCCATGTCACATTCCTGAGCACAGCACTGTGAAAGCAACCCACTGTGCTGTAAACGAGATGAGATGAATCCTGTTGAGAGGTGGCTGCACAATCTGTCTGTTTTTGTGTGCTTCTGACCTTCTAATGATCGAGTCATGGGCCCCGGATGGCAACCCGTCTAAAACTGCAACTCAAGCCAGCGTCTGAGGTGGAAGATATGAACAGTTAAGACTATGGCGCATAGAGACTCATTTCATAGCACCTTGGAAGGCTGATAACAAAATCCTTTTGACATTAGGGAGGAAGCTGCCCTCCCATTTTAATTACCTGGGAAACGGCAAGCCAAACTGTATTAATATAGCCTTCAGATTCTTTGATAGCATTTGTCATTTTAGAGAGATAGACCCCTTTTTAAACTTGCCACATAGATTTCCAGCTAATCCTGGGTTGGAGAGAGACTAAATGAATAAACACAGAGTAGAACTGAGCAAGCAAACACTTTTAGCTGCAGTTCAAAGAGTGTCTCATTGTAAACAGTCCATCAGAGCAGGAGAAGTGTTCCAAAGTTGTCCTACTCCAAAACAGAAAATCTACGACAATGGTTTCATTTCAAACTGAACGACAGAAAAAACCTGAAAACTAGTGGTTTCCTTTATTTATTTATGTTTATGCTGTTACAGGACATAAACCATTATTACTGTGGTCTCATCTCAGAATGGCTTAAGAGTACCCCCGAATAAAATACAACTGTTTTTCCTTTTAAATATAAATAGTGTACTCTGCCATTGTAAGCAAAATGCCTGGGGTAAGAAGTCACTAAAAGCTTAGGTCTGATCAAAGCTGCTGTCGGATATACAATATTTTTAATGGCATGGAAACACTTAGGGTTGGGACTGGGGTTTCTTTATGTTTGTTTTGGTAATGGCAGAGCATCTCTCCTCGTACATGCTTGAGTAATTAATGAGGTCACAATTCATAGTGCACATTTCTTGTCTGGAACATTTTGAGACCCAGTAGTTTAGAGGCCCAGAGGTTTTTTTCCGATTACAACATCAAGTGTGCTTTTCTTATAATCTGAAACATGAGAAAGGACATGACTGCACATAAATAAACTCTATTAAAGTAGGGAATGTTGACATTCAATTTGACTTCAAATCACAATTAATTAAGCAGGGATTCATAATTAAATAAATGTCATGGTTGTTCCATAGAAAATGTTTTATCTGTAGTTTCTTGCATATTTCAATGAATTCAAATGAAATTTGTATTATGGTCTTGTTTCCATTTCTTTAAACCACCTATCCTCAAAAGGGGCGCTGGAGCATCTATCATCTGGAAGCAGCGTACACCCTGGACAGGTTGCCAGTTTATTGGGGAGATGAAGTATACAAAGAAACAAGTGTGCACACTCACATTCACACCTACGGACAGAGTTACCAATTAACATCCTAACATGCTAGTCGGAGTACCCGGAGAGAACCCACGCAGACACGGGGAGATCAGGCACATGGCCCACCAAGGGACCAAACCTGGGTCCTTCTAGCTGTGCTAAACACTAGAAGGTGTGTTTTACACACATCTATGTTGAGCAACTAAACTGTAACTGTGAATATGTTCTGTAGGAAACGTAATCACAGGATTATGTTTCAATGCGGTATATTTTTCTAATTAATTAAACGCTCTGTGCTGGAACAAAGCCATAAAGGTCAGAATTTGTATCCATTTCCTTTCGTGTTATTTTCTGGTTCAAGTATTTAACACCTCCCTGGCTTTTGATGTAACTAAGTGTGTTTTGCTCTGTGGGCTTAGGAAAACAACATATTTGTTGTCACTGTGTCACAATTACAACAAGGCTTATTTATTTCTTACTTTCCCTAAAAGTTTTTTTGTGGTTACAAACACAGTTGTAACATTATTATCTAACAACGCAAATTGCCTCAAATGGGTAAAATATTCCATCTACTTGTGCAAGTACATGGAAATAATCCAACAATTAACATTCTGTGGTCCTGTCAGTCCTAGGATTTCATTATGGCTCAGGCTGAAAACATAGGGAGATGGGGGGGGGGGACTCTGATCCCTGTGGAATCAGTCAGAATCAAGCTGCCTGAATTGTGCCTACTGTTCAGCAACAATCATGATTTTATTATCCTGGTTACTAGTTCTGCACTATTAAAAATGTTGCAGAAAGGTTACATGATAAGTTAATTATTTAGATTTTGTTGTGAAAACAAGTTATTTTAACCAGTAATCAGTGTTAGGTATTCTTCAGAGCTGTCTGTAGTTAAAGTAGCACAGCAAGGTGATGATGAATAACTCTGCAGGAGGAACCCATTTCTCTCCCTGATAAATGTTATCTCCTTTTTTTCGGCAATCTTTTCCAGACTCTGTTCTTGTCCACTTGCAGTAAGTGTCCATTGAGATAGTGTCACTAGAAGGGTATGCTGAGTACTTTTACAATGCCCACCCCCCAACCATTCTTGAGACACTCTTTGTCTCTCATGAAGTATCCGACCAGACACGGACAAGCATGCTCAGCGGTCATCTGTGGACATCGCATAGTGCCATTAAAGATAACACTCTGAGCATACTGCACGCACTGGGCGACTAACTGGTGTTTGTACAAAATGCAAAAGTAATAATATAAAAACCTTCAGTATGAAATTTTAAGTTTAAAATTGGTTGTACATGACAGTTTTCCTCCCGAGGTTTGTTTCTACTACAGGAAACAACAACTCCAAACCCCGGCTAAACTGTGATTTTCAGAAAACTGAAACAAAATATGTCTCAGGAGAAGAGAAAAAGAGAAATGTGCTCATTCGATTTACTGCAGAGAGCTAGGAAGAAAACTTAAAAGACACAGGTTTACTAGAGTGCAGCAAGGCTTCCCCCGACACATAGTAAATGATCTCTTTCACTTTGAAATATAGAAGCATATTGTTAGTTGGAATAAAGCCTTTGGGAAAAGATGGACATTTTGTACGTAGTGTCAATGCAATGCAAATGTCTACAGAACATCATTGGGATAATTCATTATCAGTCATTTGTTGATGTCATTATGCTTCAGATATCTATAACAGACCTCCATACCTCAGTTAACGGCGACTGTTCCTTTTTTATTTTGAGATTTAGTGAGTTTAAAAGGCAATTTTTCTTTTAGACCACAGGTCCTTAAGTAAGCACTGAGTAATGCCATTTGTGTGCAAATGTTAGTACTTATATTTGTCTTGTAGAGAGTTTAAACTGACTGGTTACTAATTAAAGCTGAACACCACAAATCAAGTACACGGGGGATGTTGAAGAGTTTATCTCTTCCAAGAAATATTTGAACATAAAAGTAACATTAACCATGAAAGAAAATATTAACATTCCCCCGCAAAGTTCTTGTTGTAAAGAACTGGTTCTTCACCGTCACTTCAGTGGCTGATAAAGAGGTCAAAAGGCACTGACTGGGATAAACTGAGATTCCCCTTTCTGCTCCTGACATATGTTTGCAGCAAACATTCCTCTACATTTAACACTTTATACAGAATGTGGTTTCTGATAACGTTGCATACTGAGTAAGAAACAGCCTTTACAAGGCAATAAAATAGTTTTTATTTATTACGACAGCCGTGAATGTCATGTGTATCTATACAGAGAGAATCAGGATAAGTGCGCTTAGGCAATTCTCAGCAACAAAGGAATTTAACAACAATAAAGTATAGTACAGGTTATGCTATCGAGAAAATATTCTCTGTGTTTTTGTGGTTGTTCCAAACAGGAGGAGGATGCTGGCTAGACAATAACAAGTGATTGCCCAAATAACGTGAATTCAGTAAGGTGTAGAGGAGGGGGATATCAAAATTTTGATGGTGTATACTAGCAGCCTGAAAGGTTGTTTATTTGGAAACTGGCAACCGGGAACTGAGATGGCTGCTATTCAGTATAAGAGAGGCCCTACTTCGTAGTCCTACTGCTCTTCTACAGATTCAAAAAAGCACCCAGCTAAGGGAAAGCTGAGGAGTTTATTACACCCCCAAACTACAGATTTATGAGAGGCCAAAATACTGCCAGCTACTTTGTATCCGTATTCATGAGTGCACCGCCGGGTCGCGTTCAGACGGACTTTCACCTTGTGTGAAAATGCAGCTCCTCTCATTTATTTAAATAGAGAACGTGTGTTTCACAGCGAGAACCAACACCACAGGGTGGCTCTGGACCAAAGTGGCAGACAGACTTATATGCTACCCCCCAGGGTAATGCTAGTAATATGGCTAAAAATATTTTTTGCTATTTTCCAGTGCTTTGAAATGTGCTTTTGTGTCATTTACGTCTGCATACTATAAGATTACAAACAATATTTAATAGGATTCAATACAATATAAATATTCAGCAAATGTAAATGGGCATTCTGAATCTAATTAAAAGACTGGAGTTGTTTATGCAGTGTACAAATTGGGGTTCGCTGTCCAGGCTGTAAAAATGTCGCCAGTAAACAAGGATGCTTATAGGGCGTTTCTTAGTAATGTAAAGCAGCTTGTTTATGGTACAAAAGAATCAGTCTCACATTATATTTAACACTGTCATTATGGCTGAATAAGTACACGATCCCGAACCTATTCTTCCGCTCCAAAGCTATAGTAGCTGTTCGTGGCACTTGGTCAGTTGGAGAAAAAGCAGAGATACTTAATTTTTAACATATCTTATCATTTATTTATGTTCTGCATGCACGGCCCTTAGTATCATGCAGCTAGGAGCAGGCTTGTGTGACACACAGTAAAACGCTGTAATATAAGAAACTCAAATGTTTCTTGTTCTAATTTAAGATTAGATAACCAGGTACCCAAGCAATTAAACAATTCATTAAATTAGACTAAAAGCTCCTGGTGAGGTAAATTACTTCCATAATTTATGAAGTGTGACTGGTTGATGACCTAAAAAGGCATTATGACAGGAATGGGAAAGCACAGTAATGGTGATCTTAAAACTGTTCACATGATAATAAACAGATAATATAGAAACAAGCCACTTGGCTCGCGAGCTACAGAAAAAAACAGTCTCACATAACGCTGTGATTACATTTCCTTCTTGTGCTGGTAGGTTGGTAGTTCCATTCCTGTGTGTATGATCATGTGTAAAGGATGAAAGCAAATTGTACCTCTTTGTATGCTGTGTTTGTTTCTTTTCCATGTTTTCTGTATATGAAACACTTTATAGGTCACAGAGTGTCCACCATCAATATAGCCATTTAAAACTGGGAGGAGGACTGTGCACACAGCATAAAATGCATGGCAAACAGCACATTCTCCTGCTACAAGACAATATATTAAACTGCATGCTGTGTAAGGCTGTAATGAATTGTCACAGAATACCAACTTGTGTGCCTTCTATGCAGGATGAGAACAAAAGACAAAGGGATAACAGAGCTAGTTCTCTCCGATATTGGATATTACACACCATGCCCACAGAATCACTAATGAACTTCATCCAGTTTCATGCTAATGGTTATCATGGCGATTTCATCCCTCTGGCCTTTGTGTGTAACTATTGATTGTCCCAAGAAAGGTTGGGTGTTCAAAGCCCAGTAAACAGCAGGTAATTAGTATTTCTGAACCTTTGGCAGGAGTAATGTGCTGTGTTGCTTGTATTTGTATGCATGGTAGCAGAGGATTTACGAATTCTTTCCACACACAAAGACAACTGGGACCAGATCCAAAAAGTGCTACCTGAAGCTTCATTCTATCTTCTCTTTTAAAAAATCGAAATGCTAAATATTAAACATCACAACTGGAAAAAACTCACTTAATATTTTCCTAACCCTTCTCTGGGAACACTGAGAGGGAACAGTGATTTCTCTATATATTTTTAATGATTCTCATAATTATGAAGCCATCCATCCATCATCCATCCATTATCTTCCGTTTGGGTCGGGTCGCGGGGGCAGTAGTATTTTACTTTTAGTAAAATAGTATTCAGTACTTTTTAAATAATTTGTATTTCAGTGTTTTTGGGTCAAAAAATGGCAGTT
>JAUMTR010000026.1:8613989-8650264 GCA_032270685.1 Microctenopoma stevenorrisi
GCTGCTCATGTTTACTGTGTGTGTTTGTAAATACTCTGTGAATCCTGCTCTCTGGTCGGGGAGATGGGTCTAAGGTTTAGCGGCGGAGGCGGCAGGCACCTTCAAAGTTTCCACAGGAACTTTCTAGTTCTCTTTAATGTATATAAAATGAATAAGCTACGATGGTTTGGACGAGAAATAAATCCAGTGTTTGAGTATCGTCGCACCCCTTGAGTTTGTCTCAGGCCCAAAATTCATGAAATCCTGATCTGTGTAGCCGGCAGCTGATTCTAGATTTAAGAATAAATATGCACAGACACCCACGAGTCAAACCTCTTGTGTCAGCGCAGGTACTAGAAATTCACACTGACCAAGTTTAAAGGACTTCCTGACTTCCCCTGTTAAAGCCCTAACTGCACAATGCCAGGCTGGATTGTTCATCCGTTTATTTAGTTCTTGTATTAAGACACAGGTTTCCACTTCAATAAATAATTTAGAGCTACATGAATGCTGAGGCTATTAAAGAGCAGTGGGAACTGTTACTGGAGTCCTGAGTTAGCAACAACAAATGGGAAAACATTGAAACGTTTTTTTTCTTCGTTTAGTTGCAAAAATTCTGTCTTGCATGTGGCAGGGATGCATATTTCAGTGTGTCACAGCTGCACATACAAGATGTGTGTGTGTGTGTGTGTGTGTGTGTTTGTCTGATACAGACAAACATTATGGGAAGATTGTGATATAAAAAATATGTCTGCTGGGTCACTGTACAGCAGCTCCATGGGAATTAATGACTATCCACTGGACCTCACATTAGATTATTCTTCCAAATCTTCCACATCTATTTTGGCTTTTTGATAATACCCCACCAAATATAAGTGCTTTATAGACTATGCAACTAATAAAACTCCTATCTGCATACCTGTCCTGTGAAGCAGGCTGAACCCATTCTGATGTAAAAGCTTCAAAACAAACATAAATATTTTAAAGATATTTGCAAATACTCAGAGTGGAAGAACAAAAACCTGGTGTTCTCTGTACCTGATGCATTATTTAACCACATTCTAATGACTGTAAGCTGTCTGAATATTTAACTAACATCAAGGAGGTACCAACTAATTAAAACAACCTTTTTATTTATGCACATGTATGGAAGAGGTGCAGATACAGTCCTGTGGCCGGGGATGGCAGCCCTGCTCTCCTAATGGACATTTTGCCTGTGGGCTTGGCTGTCTGTCTCTGACACCAGATGATCTGACTGATTACTTCTACTGCCAGTCCTCCTGAGAACTGCCAATATCCAGTGTCTTGCCAAAATAAAAGGCATCACATGTGTAGCTACAGTTACAAAGCTAAGACTGAGCTAAGCTGTGTTCAAGTGAGCTGCAGCCACATCCCCACTTGACGCCTGAAATTGTATCCACTCCAGGCTCCTTGCTTTCTCCTGAATTTGAGTTTCATTTTAGGAAGATTAAAGTCATCACCAGCCTGACGCTGTTTTTGGTGAAGTTAAAAGAGAGCAAGATAAGCTGGAAACATTTCAAGGTATAGGATAATTACTCCGCAGCTCGCCCAACCCGCTTTCATCCACTGCAGCGCAGATATTGCCTCTGATGAAGTACAGTGCCAATATATCATAAAGGTAATGCTAGATGCCGTACCTGTGCCTGTTAGGAACTTCCTAAGTGTTATTTAAAGGTGAAAAACACACTTCATTAAAAAGACAAATGCGAGGCGTGAAGAGATGTGAACAAAGAACAGCACCTCTGTCCTTAATTAATTCTGCCACACAGCTCTCACTATAGCATCTCAGATTACAGAAAGCAAATTGCTATGTAATTACATGCTAAAAGTTGGACAATTACAGCGATGGTGTAACAGCTGCATAATCACATGTAAATTAGTTTTGGGTGCTGTTATCACTTACCTATGTGAATGGCATGCTGAAATCAGCAATTTGTCTCCTGGATCACTTTGTTATGCCATCGGGAATAACAATGATTCATGTACAGAGGATGATAAAAAAATAAAGAAATGGTGTTCTTAATGCACCAAACACTTAAAATGCGTCATGTGCAAATACGCTAGTACACAGTTTCAACCTGTTCTCTAAATAAAGAAAACATCACATTGCTCATTGGTGGTTGTCTTACCATTGAGAAAATGAAATATGAAAAAAGACATCAAGACATAAAAACAGAGCTGGTCTGCAAAATGCAGGGATAACTTCTTTTCAGTTTCTCCACTGCGTTACCTCCTGGCAATCACTTATCAGCGGGCAAATCAGCTTAGTCATTGACCTTGTGCCCTCTGGCACTCATTAGTGCCGCATGTGACAGTGATGGAAGGGTGGGCTTGTCGTGTAGTATGCTATTCACACAGAATACATGGGTCACAACTAGTGGGTGGTCAGATTACTATGTACCAGAGAGAGCTCTCTGGTGTGCGTTGCCCCAGGCACGCTTTTGCCTCCCCCCTTCCAAAACCCTTATTCCACTTTTTTCTCTTCCAGTTATTCTGTTCTTGTTACCCTGGAAAGTGGAGGGGGAACTAGAAATGGAGAGTGTCTATGGTGAGTGATGTCATATAGCTCAGACAAGCACTCAAGGCATTATGGTCCCAATGTGCTGAGTGCACTGAAAGGAGAGAGGATCAGCTGCAGCTTTCTAGCTCTTTCTATAGCATCACTAGCCGGGTACAGTGTGGCATCTTTGGAGCCACTGTGGCAGTGCACATATGGTGTGGCTGATGCGGACTGAAACAGACACACTGGACTATACTCAACTCAATACAATGGTGCCTCGTATGTAAGAAGCCTAACATTAGCATTTTACGTGAATTCCAACTGAAAGTCACATTAAGAAAAATACAATTTGCAACTTGCACTTGCAATGTTTCATCTTAGGACACTAAACATCACTGAGATTCAGTATATAACCGTAAACAATTGCAATTGTGAACATAAAAGGTTTTTCTTGTTCTAGTCACACTAGTCACAAATAGACGCAAAATAAATGTCAAATCTGTTTAGCGGGCGCTTTACTTAAATGTTTTGTCTATTTTTAGATCCACACCTCCCCTCCCACATTCTCACTGATCCACCTGTGAGAACTGGATTTTCATTGCCGATACTACTGTTGGTGCAGGCAATGACGCATTTGGAGGATTCTTCCTGTAGCTTTAGGTGCCTGTTGGCTTCGCTTCCCTAAATAACACAAAGTGCGATGTTAACGCACAAAACCATCTGCAATTAATATAATTACCGCATGTGACGGGAAATAGGTAAAGAAATCGCAAAGAAAGAAAAGACTTGCATGTGGGATGCGTGTCTAATTTCATTCTTCAGTACAGGCGAGTGTGAACACTGTGGAATAGTGTTCACCCACACACTGTATTGTCCAGATTAAGCTCGTTGGACAGAGACTCCCATGGTATTTAATCAGCTTCCCCAGGCCATTACCCCAGTATGGGGGAGTGCAAACACCCAGTATTGTCTTTTCTCTAATTCTATGCTATCTCTTATTAAACCAGCATGACAACAGCAGACGTGGGAGCAGCAGCGGTGTGTGTGTGTGTGCAGAGGGCTGTACTTGTGCAAAGCCAAAAGGACGGACAAGAGCATGGAAGTCCGCAGAGAGAAGGTAAATAAAGGAATATCGCAACCTCTAACAAGGATTTTAATTGACTATTCAACAATATAATTACACATCATTGAGTAACAATTACTCCAAATGTGACCTTCAGTGCTATTAACTGTAACCTATTTGGCACTGCAACTCTATAGCTATGGTGTCCTTTTCAATAATTAAATAATACTCGATTAAAAATTAGAAAAGAACATAGTCAAAAGATAAAGAGAGAAGGGTCTTTGCTTCTGTTTGATTATCAAACACCAGCCATCTAACCTTAGTAGACTGGTTTTCTGGAAGGAAATACTGAATATTCTTTATTGTATTATGCCTTTTATATTAAAGGAAAAGTCTAAGATTTATTTGACAAGATAAAACAGAAAGAAAAAAACATTTACTAGTTTTAGAACATGAGTGAAAGAGAAATTATTAACCTCAAGGCCAAGCACAGCTTTGTAGTAAAAAGGCATTAACATCCTCATTTGCCACTTTAGAAACAGATTTAGTTTGATGTGCACAAACCTATGTATTAAAATTGCAAATGTACGTACGTTTGAAAGTGACAACATTTGGCTGGAATAAGGTGTGTAGTATGAAGTACTTTGCTGCTTTAAAGGAGGACCTGTTTAAGCTTCTGATATGTGTTCTTCACCTTTACTAATGAGTGGGATAGCAGTAGTTAATTTAGGCATCAATTGATGGATTAACAATGCCATTATACAATAACGAGCGCAATGCACTCTGCATTTGAATAAACATGTTGCCTTAAGTGGCAGACAAACATTTCCAGGTGAAATCCTGCAGCGCTTCTTTTATTCCCTTCAAAACAAACATGTCTGAACTGTGGAGCACGAGGAGTAAAATCACTTCAGACAATCTGGCAGCACTCACTCAACAGACCAGAGTGTGGGGCTTTGTCCGGTGTGAGATCAGCTTGTGAAAATAGGACTGGGGACTGGCAGACTCAGCGCTTTCTCTCAGTTTTGAGTTAATGCAGTTGTGCCACTAAACCTGTCAGAGCCTATAACAGCAGGGCAGATGTACAGCTGCTAGCTGTAAAATGCTATTACCGGTGCTACAGTCAACAACCACACCAAGATAGCCACAAATGCAGCCATAAAACTGATGGTTACAAAGACAGCAATTAACAATAAGTAGTTTTTCACAGTCAGATGACATATGACAGATTTTTTTTTTGTTCTTTTTGATAACACTATGGTTATGGGTTATGACTGCTTTGTTTACTTTATCTGACGCGATGCAATGCTTGTGTGTATATATCTTGTAACCGCACAGGCTGCTGTTACATATAAAGCCTTCACTGACGGTGAGCTTCTATGTTGCAGTATGATGTGTTTTTTGTTCTCGGGATGAGAAGATTTGAAAGCTATGTCGCACTTTCATCTCAGACTGACTGACTTCACAGGCTTGTCTCCACCAATACGACTAAAATTTAAATAAAGTGTTCTATTTTATAGATGTCCAAAACAAGGACACAATATAAAACATATATCATAGTGCATTCAGTAGCAACAGCAAGAAGAGACCAAACCCTAGAGCTTTTGTTTCTGCCAATACTGATTCTCTTTGCATCCATTGTGTTCCTGATTTAGAGAATCGCACTGGGGTAGACAAAGAAGATTTACTTTGTTTGATAAAATGTAGCACATAGGCCTTAGAGCAAGGGTCAAGCCCCACAGAGTATCCACTGCCCAGCTCTGGAAGCAAATCAGAGAGAACCTCCCTACCCACAGTCATCAGGTGGGAGTTTCCATAATCCACTCATTATTACATACATTAGTAAAAGAAACACAAATACAAAACATGCAAACTTTTTATCATTATGTTTCTGCTCTATCCTATTATCAGGAGCTATTGTTATATAGTTCCTTTTTCTCGTCAGTAGCCCCTAGTTAGCATCTAAGATGATCTACATTTTCACATTTATTTTTAGATGCTAATAATGCGCATCTGGTATCTAGAAGGTAATTGACAAACTGCACTGTGCATTGTAATCTACAAAAGTAAAATAATCAAAAACTATGTTTTAGTATTTTTTTTAATCAGGCGATGACATATGATGTAAAACACTTTGCATAGTCATTAATGGCACTTGATGCTATACTGTTAAACTAGGGTTTTAATCCCAGCAGCATGTTCAATGAATAATGTATCAGTTATTGTTTACGCTGACATTGTTCTAAAAATACTTTTTCAGCCTTAATTACTGTGAAATACTCATTAGATAAGCTGAACGTGGAAATTAAATCCAGGGTCCAGTTAGTTACTGGAGAAAGATAAAAGTTTTTCAACCTCGTCTTTTCTTTATAAAAGAATTTCTGTTGTAAAACTAAAATGTAAATCCGTGATTTTCAACTGTTTTTAATATACCTTATCAGAAAAGATGTAGAAAACCATAGTTTTGCTAAAAATATCTAATTACATTTATAGGCTTCTGCTGTGCATCCATGAACTAATTTATTTTCTATACATTTGCAAGTCGGTGCCCAAAGTAAAATAGGTGTAGCTCAATATGTATAAATGAAAAAAATGTATACACCTAAAGACTGAACAGTTTTGATGTCACCTCTGAGACAGTATTTGTTTTGCACATTCAAGATGATCCCACGTTTTGTTTCCTAAATGATTGATGGTTATTAGAACAACTGACCTTTAAAGTTTTTCCTTTCAGGTTCAAGTCACTTAGAAAAGAAATTCACTTCTTCAGTCAATAACTGTTTTACATAGTGCCTGCATCTACTCAGTTGTAGAACTCAGGAAATTCCCTTTTCCTTTTCCATTTACATGCATTCACCCACCATTACAGACGAACAAATAGCGGCCTGGTAGCTCAATGGGTTAAGCGTCGGACTGGGATTTAGGAGGTCGTAGGTTCGAATCCCGTCTGACTCCTAATCCATCCCCTACCAGGTGTGTCCCTGAGCCAGACACCCTTGTAAGTCGCTTTGGATAAAAGCGTCTCCCAAGCAAAGTAAGGTAAAGTAAAGTCAGTAAATATACATGACGATTTGTCAGCTTGGTACTTTCAAAAGCAGTGAGACTCATTACTCTCCTTTATTCAACGATAGCTGTTTAAGTAATCTGTTGTGCAGTGTGAAGAACTGAATTTTGATTACCCAGCAAGCACTGTGAAGAAGTCAGCACCCAACTCCTAACTGCAGCTGCCTGTCCACCAAATTTCTTTAATGTCTTTGTCTTGCTTTTTTAAGCGTTTAGTAGGTCTTGGCTCTGGAAGGGTCACAGGCTCTTAGTTTGGGGCGGGATGGGATGGCATGTACCACAGGTTTATAACTCCGGTCCTCAAGGGCGAAATCCTGCTCGTTTTCCAGCCTTCCCTCCCGTACCTATTGCTGATTACCTGGTGTGTTCAACCAAACAGCAAGATGGTTGGCAAACAAAGAGGAATGTGGCCCTCAGGGACTGGAGTTAGACACCCCTGACGTACACCTTTGGAGGTATATCCCATTTTGACCTTGGGATTTCTAACCCATAATCAGCGCCTACTGATTAGTGTACACACCAACACAGACGTCCGCTATGCTGCCGCCTGATAGCACAGTCCCCTCAGTTCTGATTAACTTCTCTCTCCTTGTTACTATCTGACTATACTCATCCAGTTTGATTGACATTTTGATTGTGTGTGCTGTAGATGCTTGTGGTGAGGATCAGCGAGTCCATGTCTTGTTCACTCCTGGCATACAGCTTGATGCCATCCATGTAAAGGAGGTGGCTGATGGTTGCTCCGTTCTCTAGTGGGTATCCATAACCTTCTTAATGATGATCTGTTTAAGGGGAGTCAGCACTATATGCAAAACAGCAGCTGGGACACAGTGAATGCTGCACTTAACAATGACTAAAGTGGCTGGAGGTTGACTTTGAAGGTTGTTTTCCGCACCAAGTTCATGATCAGTTTTCAGCAGTCACATGCAAAGTATTAGGTACAAATGTTGTATGCATTAAAAGAAAAGGAAATATTTAATTGAACAAACTGGAAATTAATAAATAATTGTGCTTTTTCAGTGCCAATACACATGTATTGATGATTTATATATTCATATCAACTGCCAGTCTTTAAAATGTTTAGTTTTACTTACTGCTATAAAAAGTTATGTGAAAGTAAGTAAATTGTTACTTAGCAATGTGTTTAAACCAAAGTTTAGCAAGAAAAAAGATGTCAGTCAGATCTATGAAAGTGTCACTGTTACACTGTTTACAGTGACAGAGCCTCTATCAAGAGGGATGCAGCACCTATCACCATAGACATGTATCACTACTGCCAGGATGAATGAGGACAAGAATGAAGGTGGATATTAACATATCCCCTCATTAGCATATTAACAGTGTGCAAGGAAATGTGGCCCAAGCAGTTACCTCAATTAAACCACAGTTGAATCCCAAGGTCAGTGCAACATTAACGTTGATCTTTGAAAAGTCAAAATAAATCAGTTTTTCCAAATACAAAATGTAATATATATTCATTGTGATGAGGCATTATCAATGTGAGGGCCTTATCAGCAAAGTAAGAACATGCTTCGTGTGAAGCTGAGACACTTGGTATATTTTATTCAATGACTTTCGTATGCTTTCTTCTTGTTCTTGGAGCAGAGATCAGATGGAAGAGATCAGTGTAGACGGAAGCTCTTCTCAAATATTCACAGAAATTCAAAATGATAAAGGGATGACTAAATATTACTTTATGTTACCACAGAGAATGTGTGACATTATTAAGCGTATAATGGTTAAGTGTCACGGGCAGGTGCGTCCCTGTTTGGATTATTTGAGTTGGACATATGGGGAGCACTGAGACATGCGTAGGTTAACATACAGTACAGTAAGGCAGGATGGTAATTCCCATATCTGTACAAACGCACATTGCTTACATAATATTCTAAGGGGAATTGTGAAGCACATATTGCATGCTCATAAATATCATACACCGCATGATATCTACATTATTGGTCATGCAAACTGCTCACTTTTATCAGTGACTCATACGGTATATAAATAAAGCAGGGCTGTAAAGCCTGCAGCACGATTGAGAAATACAATGAACAGGATGTGCGATTCCAACTTTTACCATTGTTGGTACCAAACTAACACAGCCAATCCTCAGTGATCTGGCACAGTGTGGTATTAGTTTATCATGACAGGATCAGTTAAGAAATAAAAATATGACATTGTGCAGAAAATGTGCTTTGTTTTTTAATGTGTCAGGCTCTCTAGTGTCAATCAGAGACCTGAACACCAGTGACTATACACCTTCAAGCCCAAGGTGTATAATTTCATGTGGCACACTGTTATTTGAAAATGAATGTGAACATTATTTCACTCAAACTCCCAGTTGAATCCTCAGATAAACCCAACACAGTCTCTCAGAGATGAGGTGGAACATGCTCGCCACAAACATGCTCTGCCAAAAAAAAATCTGTGGAAACAGCATGACGCTATTGAGTCTCTTGTGGAACAGTGTTGAATCCATTCTTTGAAATTTCGGCATGGTCTTATCAGAACTAGATACAGTATGTAAATTAGTTTTTAACACAACTGTTATTTTGCTACAGTTGGCAGGTTTTAGTTGACTAACTTGGATTTTCTAAAAGATTTGTGTTTACGATTGTTCTGATGTTGCACGATACTTCGTTATTGAGGTGAAATGAATATCATTAGACAGTACTGTAAGGCATTCGCCACCTTCAAAACAATAGCATTAAAAACCCATTAAGGAAAATATGAAAGCTAAAATTGCCATGTACTGTATGTATTAATAAAAAAAAAAAAGCAGAAGAACCTAAATGTGGCTTCCACTTTTAATTGCTGCATGCCAATATGTCTTGCAAAGCATCTTATTTGTTTCAACTATTACACATTTGTCAACATATTGCTAGCACAGGCTGTCAGTTTTGGCAATGGCTCGTCTAAGTCATGTCCATGGGCAGTGTGAATTGAGTTGCACAGCTGGAGTTATGCTAAACGTAAGCCGAAGTGACAGAAATGCTAATCAAGCATCAAAACTGACACTGCATTCCCATCGATGCACATCAGACCTTCAATGATTTATTAGTCAAAGTGAAAGCATGTGTCACTGTGCTGAGTGGCTCATGGATAAACATGGCTCTCGCCAAGGTGCACCACTTAGCAGCTCCCCCCTCTGTTTCCTCTCAAGCATGAACAGCACTCTCAATGAGGGCTGCTGATAACTCAGTTGAAGAGTAACTTTCAAAAACAGGTAAGCCATATGCAGCATATATCTAACCAAGACACTTCGAGTGAACCAAAGGCTATTATAAGCGCAAAAGGTAGAAGGATGTGTGTGTGTGTGTGTCCCTACTTCAAATGGATTCCTCTGCCGAGTAAGCCCTTCCGCTCCATGTTGCCGACTCCCATACCCTCCCTGTCCCCAGATCAGAAAGAGGATGGAGAGCAGCAGCAGACCCCAATTATCTGACAGTCATTCGCAATCCTTCATTTACCTCCTCAATCACTGCTCACTACTGCATTAATTTTAGTCAGGATATTCCAGGCAGAGCCTTTTGGGAACTGGAGGTGGAGAGGTTAAATGCTTCACAGAGCAACTGAGTTTTGGCATATGAACCGAGGGAATGAGAAATAAAGGAGAGCAAGCTCTGCCTTTCCCATACTGGATAATATTTGCATCATGGATAGAGGAAGAAAGTTGTCAGTCTCTACTTTGGTGTTGCCAATTAATTGTGAATTTCATTGAGAGTAGATTGCTGGAACAGGGCCTTGTTTGATGGATAAACAATGCTCCAGTGCATAATTTAGTTGAGCATAGATGTGAAAACATAAGATCCATTCACTCTCACTGTCCCAATTGTATTCTTAGCATCCACTTAAGTTGACTGCAAAGTTGTAATGAGATGACTGTAATCGAGCAACTGAAAATCGGATAATTGGACATTGTTGTCACTAAAATGTTTGCAACATCAGCTTCCAGTAATTAGAAAATCTAAATATATGACACCAGTTTTCCCTCTATAGAATAAACAATATCACATGCATTGATAAATATTGAAATAGCTGCTTTCTGCATAATTCATACATTTTAACATCTGAGAGAACGCTGCCTCCAAGACGTTTCTCTGGCTGCCCTGCAAATCCAGATGAAATCCCAGGTGCTAAGTTTTAAAGCAGTAGTGGGTGTTTTCATTTTTAATGACAGCAAAAAATAGAATAGCTAATGATGATTATTCAGTTGGGCAGATCAATGTGTTTGGTTTTCCTTGAACAGCATGAATCATCACAGAATTGCTGATTTTCCATATACAACCTACTGGCACACGCACACACACACACACACACACCTGACAAATGCACAAAGATTCTAGGACTATATTTGCATTAAGTTCTTAACGTAACATTGATGCCGTTTATCACCATTAACACGGCTCCTTTGTTCACGTACATAATTAATGTAGAGTCTTTGATCACTTCTGCTTCATTTGAAGAATAAGCTGAAATTAATATTCTGCTTTGGGTAAAATATATTTTTAAAACATCATAATTATGTATAATAAAATCTCTCCAACCATGAACACCGATGTCTCTTCACCCCCAACACCTTATTTTCCCTTTAACAACGATACCTTTACTCTTGAGGAGCCTTCATTCATGCAGCCTTTGTTACAGTATGGCCTGTATGAGTCGTTGTTGCATGAAACTAGCCTGAAGCAATTTATGATATTATGTGAAAAGTGCAGAGGTGACTGCTGCTGGAGATTAACATTACGTATACAGTAGATACAACCGTTTCAGCACAGAACCAGTGCCCCGTAAATGTTTTCTTTTTCCTTTTCGTATTATTCTTTTAATTTGTATAGTCTCTGACTATTCTCTTCAGCCCAAACCCTGAAAGAAATATTGGCAAGAGGTTTACATCTCTTCTGTTTTTTACATTAAAATACACCCTAATCTGTACATGCATGCTTTTACATGAGCAGCATAATCCACTATTTTCTATAGAACAAAACAGTTCAAATAGGTGTCATGTGATTGTGGGAACGGTGAACATGTGTCATTATTCAAGTTCTCATTTGGCCTTTAGTACGCTTTTAAAAAAATGTCACTAATTTAAAAACGAAAATATAGTTTGCTTATGTGCTGCAAACAAGGATACGGTAGCACCAAGTATTTGATATAATTTAAAGTGTAATCTCAAAGGACACAAAGGTTTTGATAACACATGCACTTCAATGAAACTATGAAGGTGTTTGCTGGTTAAAGTTGTACTGCACAGGGCCAAATCAAGAAAAGCACATGCTGACGCCAATAATATCTGTTCTGTCTGACGTGCATGTCACAGGATGATAAAAGAAAATCTAATTTGTACGTGCAGAAAGCAGACTGCTGCTAAAGCGAATCTCTGGCACTGTACTGCTAACTGAGAATAACACATTTTACCAATTGATTTTTTGACAAATTACCAATGTATTGTTTCATTTCCAACAGGTTTGTTTCAAATCAAAATTGCACACAAATGGCTACAATCAGTTTGAACAGATTAACCATGTTATTTTACAAACTATACATCAAATGCTTGGTCGTGCATGTTTGTCAGCATTCTTTCCTAAAATCACAAAAGAGTTTGTCGACTGAGTGAATATTATAGCTTTTCTGAATCTTACACAGACATGTTTAAGAATTTCTAATGAAATGAAAATGCAAGTATCCGACAGGGAAAAGTACCTTTAATTAATTTGGACATGGACCACATGTTTTGGCTTTGGGATGGAGGTATAAACAAATGAATGTTGGGCGATATATCTCCTCTATGTAATAAAGATGTCCCTATAGTACTCCCAAATAGCTCTAATATGCAAGTGAGGAAATAAGTACCCTGATTATTTTGCTGTTAATAATGAGACAGTGTTGAAGGAAGTAGTCTGTGACTGCTAGCACGATATCTGACCTCTGAGAGTGCATTAAATCAAAGCTTTAGGGGGGTTGCAGTAACAAATAGGGCAGCTAAGGCACTAAATCTTCTTTAAAAACAAAAAACACCACACAAACCACAACACTAGTATGCAGCACAGCATGTAGGATGCTGAACTCAAACCAGAACTTTCTCTCATGAAGAAAGAGCCAACATGGTAACCCATAATGTGTCAGTACAACAGCGGCAGCAGTTAATAGTTTATACTTAAAGTCTGGGTGAAGCAGTAACAAAATATGTGTTCGGAGTTTGTTACACCATCGGGAAATGTTTTACTAACCACTCTGCCAAATAACAATAATTAAATAAATCCATAACTGTACAAAATTAGGTTTCAATATCATGATAAAAATAAGCACCAGTCCAGGCTCTGAAATGCAGGGGCGTGTCTGCTGAGGCAGCAGAGAGCGGCAGAGTGGGCATTTAACACTGTAACACGGTTTCATCGGAGTATATAAAAGTCACCAGCGCTCTCTTCTAACAAACTCTCTTCTCATTGTTTCAGTGCTGTGGCTGTAATCTCTGTTGACTAAAACTATGTGCAGTATTCAGTCCCCATTCTCCTGCTGCTACTCCACACATGTGAGCTCTCTGCCGCCGGTCAACTCTGCACATGGACTTACATGCGCTGTAACGTTTAGCCCACCTAGAGCTAATGGGAAATGGTGTTTTTCAAAATCTCTCAATAAAACTAGGTAAATACTGTATTAAAAAATGGCATTAGTCTTTCTTTCTGCACTGCCCTTAAAAATCAATATGAGTATTTGTTGTGATGCTTTGAGTTAAACGGCGTCCTCGGGTAAATATTCCTACAGCATGTTGTTTTGCAGTAATGTTTACCACATTTGCAGTTCAACTATGCAGTTATGTGGCAAAGAAAGAAAGTACACGATGCTACGCTACTGGCAATAAAAAGTAGAACTGTTGCTGTTATGTAGACACTGAATATGGAGCAGTGCCACTGTGAAAAGAAGCTAATCTGTCTAAAACGCTGTGTTGGGTAAGCCTGTTGAACAAGCTCTAAAAGAGATTTCTCAAATCTAAGATTACAGTAATCCCATAATACTGTACTGTATTATAATACCCCTAAAATATTTTAAAATGTTTAACATATTTGACAGATCACGAAAGTCGTTGTAACACGTTTGTAACTTAAAAACGAGTTTTCACTCTTTACAGTGGCATAGTGCTAATTTGATCGAATGCCAACAGTAGTGCGCAGACACGCAGCAACCATCTGCTCCGACTTTTCCTCTCACAGATTCAATAGTCATAGTGGCCAAGACTGTGCATCACCTCAGTTACTGTACTTCCCCAGAGCTGTTGCTCTATGCAAACAGCCCACACATAACCAGTCTCTTGACTCCTACTCAGATCCATTTGATCTGTCGACTCACAATTATTGCACAAGCCTTTACTTTCAAAATTGTCTTCAACATTTTACCAGCGTTCTATAATGCTCATTTACATAGACATGTCCAACCCAAAACCACCATAAAAAGTTCAATATATCAGTGAGGTACTGTCAACATTCTAGGAAATAAATGAGTGTAACTTACCAGCAGTGAGATATTTGACTGAAGTATATCACTGTCCAAGTTGAAAGTGCTTATGTGGTTGTTCTTGTGTAGTGGGTAGAGAAATGATATGGGACATCTTGTTAGGACATTATGGTACATTATGTATTGTATTGTAGGAAACAGTACAGTTGCCTACTACTGCAAATTATTTCCAAACACATACACAGCAAATTCCTCTTTTCTGTATTAACGGCAACTGGGTTCATAACAGCAGAGTCTTTGTTTTAACAGCACTTATTCTCTAAACTTTGTCCAATCAAACAAAAAAATATAAACACTTAAATTATATTCAAATATTCTACAAAATACAGCAACTGGTGGAGAGGGACCTTTCCCTGTTTTACATGCTCATAGCTCTGACATTCGTTTTTGTAACTGTGTCAAAAACAACAGGAGACTTTATGATTACCTTCATTTTCACTGCATGATTTCTCTCCCAACTTTCAGAAATTGACAGAATGTGCTGCGGACAATGTTGTGCTTTTTAGAGTTTGAGCTTTCATAGGCTAAAAAAAAATAAAAGACTTCGGAAACAAAGAACAATGAAGTCACTAAGGGAAGGAGCCATGTCTGACTCTGTGGGTTAGCACTTATCCAGGGCAGGGGGCACAGCCTCTGATGTCAAAGTATCTGTGCAACCCAGTGTCTAGTAAGTCAGAATAATTTGCTTCTGCACCTCTGCTAACACGTCTCTGTGTGAACAAAGGCACGACAAGCCTCAGAAAATTAAAAACAACGTAATGTTACTGACATTTTTAGACTACGTTTCATAATGTGATACCAAATTATGTTGTGTGTTGTGTTTTTTTTTTAAGGAAACATTTGCTGAATTGTTGGTGAGTAATTAGAGCAGATAGTAGGCTTTGGAAGTTGATGAGCGTTTAAGGCAGCAGCTCTCATCCGAGCCCTCTGGACTTAAAGGCCTGCTGGTTTCCTCTCTGAACGTGTAATCAGGAAGTGGTTTACACCTGGGACGCCAGGTGAAGGCAATTACCTGCAATCAACTAGCTGGCAGGATAGAAGGAAGCAGTGCGCCGGGTCCTCGCGCCCAGAGTTCTTTTCATTGTTGTCCAAAATGCAGAAAATGCTTTTAAAATGAAAATAGTAGTGTTGAAAATGCTGTTACATGGTGTGTGGTGTTTAGACACTTTTAAATAGAATATTTTCATGTTTGAGTTGTTTCTTAAGGTATTCTCAGAAAGCATGAAACTCTGGTACGTCTTTTTACAAATATGTGAATGTAAGGCTTTAATTATAAAGTAGGTACCACATGTATCCCTCCAAACAAAGGGATATACTCCCAGGACCATGAAATAGCATAAAAAAACATATGCGCATTACAGACAAGGCAAATTAAACTATATATTATTAAACGCAAGGTGTGAAATTCCTTCCTCTGGCAATCCGCCGTTACTTAACTAATTATCATGGCACATTAATTTTATAAACCCTGAAGCCTTTGTTGAGTTTACCCAAAGTGCAAAGCTTATGTGTTTATTCCTGTAAAAATGAGGTGTATTACAAAACAAATTTAAGAGAAAGCAATTTAGTCCGAGCCAGGAGGACTGGGAGCCAGCAGCTGCTGGGACGGCTTCATTTGTATTCTACAGATTGTATCATAAATTTGGAAAATGTTAATTGGAAACAATGTGTTAAAAGACAGATATGGTTAGGACACGTAGCCAACGTAACATAGTATTAATAAAAATGAATTAATTATTACAATATGCTGAGGGAGAGGCCTGCAATCCTCAATCCACAGAAATACATAATAGATAAAAAAGATAGCAGCAAATGCAAAACATTTGCTCGGACAAATATACTGCAATGCCTCTCGGCTGAAGCGTTCAAATCAAAAGACACTGTTTCCCTGCATCCATCAGTGGACATGTTGACAAAGCCCTCATTTATTGCAGATTCCCAGCCCGGCAAGCATAGCCCCAGTGTGACGCTGATTAGAAGGCTTGTACGAAATAAGCTTGCGAGCCCCATTTCACCACAAACCTATATTCATTTAGTTCTGCAGATTTATACATCCAGCTATCCAGGCATGAAAATCCAGCATGACATGAGAGTGTATTCTGCCCCTTTGGAAAGAAGGTTAATCTCTCTTTCTTTCATGAAGAAACCTCAATCTTACAGTGACCAGCATGTCTCATATGATGCAGCGGCTGCAGCAATAAATTGAATTAAATAAACCTATTAGTTACAGCAGCTACCTTTTCACCTCAGCCCAGATACACTTTCATGGTATGTTGGTCCTTTATAAAGACCAGAGGACACAGCTTAAGACTGTGATGACAAAGTGACCTTGAGTCAAAAGACAGAAAGCATGCCCTTGTTCATTAATCAAATCAATTAAGACACACTGGGCCTGTGCAGCAGAGCACAGGTCTAGTGTGTTCCTTCGGTATTTAAAAGTAAATGTATGCTCATTCAAAAATCAATTCATACTTAGGATTCTGCCTCCTCCTGTCTTGTAGACATGAAACAAACTAGAGGTCGATTAGAGTAGAAAACGACTACAGGGAAATTCACCCGGAGCGTATTTAAAATGCATGGAATGAATAACCAAGTGCAGTTCACATATCTTATGAAAAATAGCCAGAAGTCAGGAATCTTAATCCTACAGCCTGACAGCAGCATGGTGCAGTTTTGTCCCTGACTGACAACTACTGAAAAACACAAACAAAATTAAGCACATGTTTTTATCTGTATTTGGGAAGAATAATGTCTATAATGTGGATTAAAAAAAACATCACTGCCAAACACGATTTCTTCATTTTTTCAGCAACATTCAGAAAGTTTTTGCCGCTCGGTCACTACGGACAAGCAGAGATTAGCCAGGGCTAGAAAAGGTCCAAAGACATGAATCAATATGTTCTTTTACTGTGAGTGAGACATGGGCTACAGAGATGGTCAGGAGTAGCGGTCAATATAATTTTGCAGATTCTGGAAATGCTACAGTGATCACAGCTCAGTTTAGGTTTTTGGCTGGACTTTTAAATACCAGGCGGCCCGGTAGCTCAATGGGTTAAGCGTCCGACTGGGATGCAGAAGGTCGCATGTTTGAAGCCCCGTCTGACTCCTAGTCCCTCCCCTACCATCCCTTGTTCTTGACGAGTTAGGCCTTTTTAGGATCTTTGTTGTAGTGTCTCTGCGTTTATGAGAATTTGAATGGTAATTGCTGGTGTCTTCTCCGTGTAAGTCGCTTTGGATAAAAGCGCCTGCCAAGCAAAGTAAAGTAAATGTCTTTTATAATAAGGTGAACTTCCTTTTTGTTAAAAACTGACAAACGTGATTTGCTCTTTTTGTCAGACTATGCTGCAAACCTGTAAATCCCAGCAAATGCTGTTCAATACTAGGGACCCATGACTGGACTAGTGTTATTTTGTGCTTTTTTCTGACTGGAGGCTTTTTCCACCAACACGTGTCAACAGTGTTGGTGATCTTACACAGTTGTACACAGAAACTTACAGTATGTTGCATAATGTGTTAAACACAAACAGCAAATAATCATACTCCACTTTGTTAAAAATCCATTCATGTCAGTTATTGGATCAAGATGATTGTGACTCTCACCTGGCTGTCGATCACAGCGTATTTACATAAAGATGAGCTTTTCTTAACTTTCCTCTGTCGTTCCTCTGTGGTGCTGTTGTCCCCGTCAGGGGGAGAGTAGATGGCTGCTTTCAGTGCAACAGTGATTTCTAATTGGTGGTGTGAACACAGCGAAGGCTCTTTCTACATCCTTTCCACTATTGTGTATGTGTAGACAGCAGCAGTCCATACAGTGTTGGGGATTCAAAAGTTAATACAGTTGGTGCAGATTACAGTTTCAATCATCTCTGGCTTAAAACAAAATCTCTTCTTCCATGAATTTGTAAATCTGTCATCAATCTTTGTTTTGGAAAAGCAGGTGCTCCACAACAATTGCATAAGTTAAAACCTTTTGTCACAGATGAAGCTGCTGGTGACCGTTCGTGATCATGTGATACTGCCCCTACCTGTCATGGGCTAAAGTGCATCTCACTTCTGTGAAGAGTCTTTTTTGATGATGATGCATAAGCAAACATAAAGCAATCGTATCTATGGCATCAGGGTTAGATGTGTAATCCACCACCAGTGTGTAGTACTAGTGTGTTTTTTTTATTCTAATACGCAAGAAAAAAGTGAAATTTATTCAGGCTTCAAAGCTCTTGTCAGTAATGCACTTCAATCCCATGTATGTAAGAACGCAAATGTGCAGAAGTCAAATGAACCAGATACTGACCTCTCATTTGATTTTATTTTTTTCTTTTAATTAGATGAAGAACAATGTTCATATAACAGTCAGTTAACTTCATGTGTGAGGAAACCAGTGTGTTGTGAAAAAAAAATCACTGTGAGCAAGGGACAATGTTTCTGCCATGCAAAACAAACACTGTATTTTGCACAGCGAGCTTTTTGTGCCATGTGCTGCCTGGTGCACACGGCTCAGGCATCACCCTTTCCCAAAAAAAAGAACAGTATTTTCCAGTAGGTGGTAACACTTCTGACACACATTTGTGCCATATGTATGAACAGGCAAGTCTGGACAATATCTGGACCTGAACCTCTGGATGCTAAACGTTATAGAACAAAACAATCACTTCAAAAAAACTGCAGTTATGTAGGTTAGATGTTTTGTAGTATACTATTTTGGTAAACATGTTTCGTGAATGTTGGTTTTGTAACAGCAGAATGAAAAGAGGCTGCAGAGGCTCAGAAAGTCTCCCCATTAGCCTGGGGCAGCACTAATGCTGTATTATGAGCTCTATTCAACTAAAAGTGTTTTTTTTTCTCTCTTCTTCTCTCTTTCTCTGAAGCACAATTGATTACTAATTTCATTTTGTGTGCTTGTTGGATGTTTTACTCATACCAAAGGCCCTGCAAGGAAAGAGTTGGCTTCATAACTGAAAGCAGGTAAAAGCCTTATTAGAAAGGCAGAGCACACCATCTCTCTGCAAAATCTGCAATGCAAATAATCCAAATTATCCAAGAGAAACAATCACATCCTGATATAGCAATTATCAATTAGCATAATCCCTAAAAGGATCCTTTTGCCTCCCATTGGCCTAATCCAACTCTCAGGGTGAGTCTGGCAAACAGCACAGCTTGTGTCAATGACTTCCAGCACAACCAGAGTACACCCAGAGTACTGGTGGCAGAGATGCAAGCAATATGAAATGAGGATGGCTCCTCTTCAGAGTTCTAGTCCTCTTAACTGCATCTCCACTGTATGTAAGATGTGTATTAAGTCAAGTTTACACAGCTAATACTCTGTTCATACATTGTTTCACACTGCGCTAAAATTATTCTAACGGAATACCCCATGGTGATTTGAGGGAAAGAAGAAGCATGAATAAGTAAACAACATAAAGTGATGAGAAACTTCAAAGGCGATGGGACAATCACAGCAAACAAGATCCTGGAAGCCAATGAATGTGTTTGTCTTTGTTTGTGACAGTGACTCAGGGGTGTAAACAGAGGAATTAGCTCACGCCTCCAGAGTCTCAACACATCAGACAGCCATAATTGAATTAAGTCTGTCAGGTTGTTGCTGAAATGTAGATGTTATCAGGAGCACAAGATGCATTTGGCTCCCAAGCTTGCCACTATAAATGTTCATAACTTTTCATTTTCATCAACTCCTTGAAAAAATATAATTGGTGAGAACTGAGAACCGTTTAAATTCGACGGTGCTGAGCAGCAGACATTAGATGCTAAATTCTGAGGCCAAGGCCACATGCTGCATACTGCTGCATACATTTACTGCGTAATGGTCATATGATAATGCGTCTTATACTAGTGGGAAAAGCCAACATTTCCACTTTCACAATCTCCCACCGTAGCAACACAGAAACAAATATCAGCTCATGGACACACATATGAAACATACTCCCAGCAGCCTTTGTATCTTGGCTCCATGACCATTCCTGTCAGGGTTTTCCTTTTGACTGAACAAATGCATCAACTTGTGTCAGGAGACCACATCCCTCGCAGCCAATACAGAGCATGGGCAGCGCGAGTGCTCCAGGAGACGTGGAAGGAAAATTGGAATCTTGACAAGTATGATTGACATGTGTGTTTGTCCCTAGGTAGTCTTATTTGCAGAGATTTAAAGACATCTGTAAAGCAGCATACTGCTGAACAGAATCATTGTTTCTCCACAAGCACATCACAGCAATTCTGTTGCATGCAAATAATCTTTGGGGAGGAAAGGATTCCTTTGAGCATAAAATGACTTCCACTTATACTTTATTTTGGAAGCAAAATAAATAATTTAACAGCTGAAGCTATGTCTTTCATTTTGAGACAATCTGTCTATGTTGGGAAGAAAAACACAAGTGTAAGTCTTCCCTTCTAGAGGAGAAGGCTGCTCTGAATTTTATCTTTTGATGGACACAAAAATAAAGTGGATATGAGCTTGATGTGAACCATAAACCACGGTCAATTCATTGCAAAGGAAAGGAGGGGGAAAAAAAGGTGAATTAAATTCTAACCATAAGTAAAATAGACTTCCACTTGAAAGCATCGGAGTGTAGCTAGAGCAGGGCAAGAGAATGAGATGAACGTGTGTGAGAGAGAAAAGAGGAGGAATGCAGATGAATTTTGAGCAGGACCAAAGGCAGGATGAAATTGGCTATACCCATTAACTGCTCAAGAGGTTTTTTTCTCCATATGCAAAAAGGATGGAGCGGTATTACTTCTCATGTTACAATACAGATCACTAGAAAAAGATCAAACCAATCTGTAATCCTGGAATAGAATGGAAAAAAAGGACCCTCCATTCAGCCAAAACAAAAAAACCTGTGCAATGAATTTAAAAAAGAAAAAAAAATCAGCTTCGTGCTCTAGATGTATTTATTCAGAAAGTAAAAAAAAAAACCTGTAGAATAGAATTATAATGGGTTCACAAATCAGGTGAGCTTAGAATTTGCACTTTGTTCCTGTCGACATTCAAATCCACAGACTAGTTTAAAACATCAGATAAATGTAAGGTAGGAACTTGAAACTGATATTTGTAGTCCAACTGAAAAGCTGATTTCCATAACCGAGCTAAACTGTGCGCTGTATGTCACACTGCACGTAGGCTTAGCATAGTCAGAAATGTAAACACTGTAAAGGACATCCATGCGTGAGAGTTGGATATTATCTAAAGATCAGACTCGCTGTGTTATTAAGGAAACAGTCGCGCTCACAGACAGACCAGTCATGTTAAAATACTGTGTTATAACAGCCTCATTTTTTCACTTTTAATAAATTGAATGATGATATTGATGATAAGTTAAATTAATGAAATGACATATCAATTTAAAGTTAAGGTACGAAAACTGTAAAATCACAAGAAATGACTTTGCATATAAAAATAATTGATAACATTTTCACTGACCTGACATGCTGTTCGCACAGTAAATACAACTAGTTATCTATGCATCTTGATACATTTGGCGATAAATTATTTGATGTAACTGCAAGAGGGGCCAGAGGGGTCGGGTGCGCAGAGTTATGGGTGGTGGCCGAGGACAGGAGCCCTGGCGTTCCGACCCTCGGTTGCTGAAACTGGCTCTCGGGACATGAAATGTCACCTCTCTGATGGGGAAGGAGCCTGAGGATGCCCCCTGGACGCCTCCCTCGGGAGGTGAGCTGGAGGAGGTGGCCGGGGATAGGGAGGTCTGGGTTTCCCTACTTAGGCTACTGCCCCCGCGACCCGATCCCGGACCAAGCAGAAGATAATGGATGGATGGATGGATGGATGTAACTGGAAATTAGTGTAATGATAGGTGTAACAGTTTCTCCTTTGACACTATTACAATCAGCTGCTCTGTGTAATATTGACAGGGGAGTGCCTTTGTACAATAAGATGTCCCCTACTCATGGAGAAGATGACTCCATTATATTCTGATTCAAAAGAATGCACCGTTCAATATATTGATTATATAGTAGTATAGTGTCCCAACAAGAAAAAAAAAGCCTCCTTTCAAGCGATAGCATGCGAGTCATTTTTGTGTGCATCTGAGGAGATGCTCATACAATAAGCAAACACGTTTGCGCCTGTGGCAACTGGAACTCTGGAGCTTCGCTATGCTTCGTAGTTTGATCAACTGGAAACACGGTGCGCAATGAGAAACACCTGACCGAAGAGGTCCTCTCTCCTGACAGCACAGGGGTATGCTGCTAATTAAAAAGTTTAATTCCACAACTGCAGCACTGGCATTAGAGCCCTCAGAGGTGTGTCCTTGTGAGTCTTGGCGCCGTCTTATCAGGCGTAGGCAGATTCTGCCATGTTGGGGGGCACGGCATAGGGAGGCACTGCAGCAGCACACAGGCCCAGCTGGAAGTGATGGCATCCTGCCTACTCGGGGATCTGGCCCACCTTGCATATTCCCATCTCCCCACAGAGTGGAGTCACAGGCTCCCAGTCAGGTGGCGAGAGTCAGGGGCTAAGCTGCCTGCGGAGCAGCTGAGAGAGGGGAAGCAGGGCTAAACAAGGGATAAACGCTGGATTTGGACTTTCGGCTGCTAGGCTCGGCAGTGGATCCATGTCTCCATTACAGACCTCTTGTCACCAGGTCCTGTCTTAAGGCCAGAGGTGGTGGGTACACTAAAGCCTGTGCTGCAGTATGCTTCAGTGTTCCTTCAATGTCCCACCGAGGCTGAATCACAAACGATACACTCCCAATATATCAGTGAACAGAGATTCATATTTCAAAGGTGCAATAAAGTGCAAAGATATTATTATATCTATATATGAAAGAGATATATTATATAAATATCTTTGATAGGATAAGGTGAGGTGTTTTGTAGCTGTGCAGGATCTGATCACTGAATCATAATCCAATCCACACAGAAAAAAGGTCTTGACGCAGAAAGACTCGTCCTATAACAACGTCCTATGAAGCATCACGAGAAGGACAACAGCAAAAAAGCAAAATGAAAACAGTTTCAGAGTAAGCTGAAATAAAACAATGTCTGCCTGGACTAATCACCATGGAGCCAGAAGTTATCACTGACTCATTTCTCAGCGATGCAGCCTTTAAAGGGTAGGAGCACCGCTGTGAAGATTTATAGGTACATCTTCTCAGCTTTTATTGCAAAGGGGGGTTAAAGTGTCATTTTAATAACACAGAGATATTAGAGCTTGCAAACCTCAGTAAAATGTTGGTTCTACTTTACAGCTAGCTGATTTATCTTATGTTTAAATACCTTCCAGAGGAGACAGGATACACAGGAAATGTTGTGCACATTCAGGCAGAGTCTGTGATTTTCTCACATTTACCTGAGATCTCTAAATGTCTTCTCTTGTTCATTATTTTTTCTGCTTGAGTATTTTGTGCTTTTCTATGAAATTCAGGTTTATTTAAATTATGATCTGCTGTTGCTTCATCTTCTTCTTATCCTTAAAATAAACTCTCAAATTAGTGTGTGTATTTAAAAAATTCTATATTCACCTCATACACAGGTGAGCTGAGCAATAAATCCTTTTACACTGGGTCAAATCCACACAGTCTGTGGTGAAAGTAGAGGAGGTGATATCTATAGTGTGTTAACAGCAGGTTGACAGAGAGAGAAGCTGCCCGTGGGTTCAGGTGCAGGGTCTACATTCTCGTTATAGAGAGAAAGAACTCCTATATTGTCTTAGTGACAGCTATTTTACTTGCCAACATGCTAAAATACTGTGAATTCAGTCAAGTAAAGTTTCCATCTACACTATTATTCTGTATTACGCCTCCTTAGAAGTGACAGGGTCACTGGTACCCATGTCTACATTGCTGTTGCATAAAACACTAGAAGCAGGAGGGTTGTTTAAATTTTTAGGACTTGTGTTCCACAGCCATATTGATTTTTGATGAATTTCACATATTTGGTTCAGTCCTGTGTCAGATCGGCTGTACCTCTGACTGTTAACGATTTTTCAGTAGGTACAATATCAGCTCAACTTTACACCCAAGCAGATACTGATGGTATACTAGCAGGTACTGGTGTCAAAGTAAAAAAAAAAAAGAATTCATATAGTATAAAATACACCTTTTATTACTTCTGCATAGATTTTAATTGGAAATCAGTCAAATGAAAAAGAAAAGCTGGGAATGTTACATGTGTCATTACATATTTATTACATAATCCCATTACTACACAATATGTTCCTAAAAAACAGCAGCATACCAGATTCCCAAACTCTGAAAAAAGCCATTGTTACGCCCTGTGAAAAGACGGATAGCACTGATTCTACTTTGCTAAATGTTCAGTTCAGACATCCCTGCAGAGAGGAATTCATTAAACCTCAATACATGTGAAACTTCATGCCTCCTGCTGAATTATTTGATCTAGTCACATATCATTTGCAACCAGAATGAATCTCAAATGGACAGAAAAATTGGAAACTGTGTTATTTTTTCACAGTGTGATTGTGCCACTGTTAATTTTGTAATCATCCAGCATTTTGAAATCTAAAAAATAATTGCTCCATCAACATGATTCCACTGTAACCAATCATAACAAGTTTCCAACCTGCCTCAAATTATTATCATTTTTACATGCCAAATATTTTAGACAGCATTTGAGCATTTTTCAGATTATTTTTCTTGCCCTGCTGGCCACTCCTGTTGGCCTCAATTCTACTGGTTACATTTGTTTGGCATTTTGAAGAAATGCCAAAAACCTCAGTAATAAGCCCTCATTAGGCTTAAGCTAACTAGTGCTGAGGGTGCTCATCCGCAACAGGCATAAATCTTCATTTATGACTGATAATCAATGCTATTTTTTTAGCACAATGTATGAGGCACAATAATTTTCTGCCCAAGTATATGAACACTGACAGAGAGCTGGAGTAACAGTTGCTGCATCGGTCATCGTGCATCAAACATTTCTTAGTCCAGAGTGAACGTTTGCACCAGGTTGAGGAATGCTCAAGAGAAAAGAGAAGTTAAATCCTTGTGGTGGTGGCTCATCCTCTTTACTCAGAAATAGAGGCAACATTAGAAACGCCAGTTGGCTGATGAAAGTCCTCTGTGTACGGTAATGATGGTACTACATTGCTAATTGCTTGTTCAAGTAAGCCCAAAACACACTGCAGAAACTGTCCAAGAGTGCTAAAAACAGGAACGCAGCACCAATCATCAATCTGGGCCTATCTTTGGAGGCTCATAGATCCACGCTAAATTTGCACTCATGATGTGGAAATGAGATGTGGGCAAAAAAATATTATTTGACATGAAGCTCAAGATACAGTTGGTCAGTTTGCTGTATGGATTAAAACACAGAAAGTATGATTTGCTGCACAGTTTTCTGTGCCTACTCTTGCACTACATTTATTTCATTCAAAGTATAATGAACTATTTTTGAGAGATTTATTTTGTTTCAGAAATGCACAGGTTACTGCCTGTGTTTACTTCACTGGGAGCCTGGGAGTTACTTGTCCGTCCAACACAGTTAAGGAATATGGGGTTGCCCACCTGCCTACATGAAAGAGCACATATTTTCTTTTTATACCGTCACCGACATTTGACCATGTCAAACATTTGCCAGGATAATGACAGCATCCTTGGAGGAAATTATTTTTTATGGCAACTGCCAATAAAAAGCATCCACTGAACAAGTCGTGTACAAAGAGCTATAAGTGGAAATGTTAAAAGTACAGTGTTCTCTCAATTTGTCATCTTCCTTTCATGTTCAAGTGGCTCTAAGCCTGTGACCTTCACTGTACTATTGTCATAAAGGCCTCTGGTAAACCTGAATGCTTCCATCGTATGTTTTCAATTCTAATTTATAGCACATACACTGGAATTTCATTCATACTATTTTATTTCCTTCAAAGCATCACATAAAGTGAGAGAAACAAAACAGTACCCCCCCCAAAAAATCCCAGTTCAATATAAGGATCACAGAACTGTCAAATGGTAATGTACAAGTTAATAAAGGCTTTTTATACAATAACACTCCATCATATCTGAAGAAGTCTGTATGGGGAACTTATTTCAACACATGTTAGCGCTCGCATTATGTTTTTGGATTACATTCCCTGTTTGTCAACCATATCCATCAAAATATGAAGCAGGTGTTACTAAGACACCACCCAGTTTATGAAATGTATGAGATTACCGGCCTCATAACTACACCAATGTCAAATGGCTGCAAACATCTGTAACTGATCATAATTTCACTTCCATTAGGTGCACATTAGCCAGAGTATCACAGACAGGAGGAGTGATGCGGTATAATGCATCATTTAGGAACAAACAAACAAACGTGGTCTGAATGATTTTTATATCTGTGTGTGGTACCTAAAATGCTGGCACTTGTGATTCACATTTAACCATTAAAATAGACTGAAATAATGTGTTTGTGTATTCTCTCTTTGCTGCAAAATGCTGCCTGAATGCATCATTGTAAGGTGAATACTGTACGCAAGACAATGGCAGATATAAAATTAAAGCTCCTTTAGGGATTTATTTGGTTCAGGGGTCCCACAACACACAAGCACACTTATTATTATTTGTGTAAGCATGTCATTCTCTTGTCTAATGAGCCTTTCACCGTGAGCGTAGTGAAACAGCTTGCTTTAACACAGGCTAAATGAACAGCCGAGCGCTCCCATGTCTGTGCAGCAAGATGAAAGCAGATGCTCCACAACCCAAACACCAGCGTAATAGACCCGAGTCGATGGAGAACCAGAAGGGACGTTCAGTCAGCATCATTCTAATCAGCTCATTGACTCCATTAAAAAGTCCTGAATTCCAGTGGTCAAACATCATTATGTGCAAACAATGCTCGACTGAACACGATCAACTGACCATGAATGAACCATCAAATTGATTTTTTTTTCTCCTATAAACATGGCACTGACAAACAGGTTCCTCTCTGACTAATAAACCTTGGTTTAACTATCAAACACATGCAAGGTGGTGCAATTGATTTGCACTGCTTTCGCTATGTTTCAGAACAAGTAGTGAAGCACATAAAAAGGTATTTCACTGTATATTATACCACTATACGGTATATGCTCCATTCAATCCAGGTGGAGAACGGGAGGTGCTCCGGTAATTAATGTTTTAAAAGTTTGGTTAAAACAGAAGAGAATACTAACTATAACACCTTTATCACATTATATAAACACCAGAAGAATAAATCCAAGAGTCTGGCGATAAACATTTCTTCTGTTCTGTAAGAACAGTTATGCATGTACATCCAGTATACACACACACACACACACACACACACACACACATCCAGGTTGTGTGTATGTTTCAAGGAATCTGAGACTGAAAACTGAATAATAAGCCAGTTTCTGCTGGACGCTGTCCACAAGGCAATCTAAAAATGATCTGTTATTTACCACACATTAGTGCCAGTGCACGCAAGCACGTCAGAATATTTTACAGGAAAACTCAGATTTGTAAATTAAACTTTGTTAAAATCCGATGTTACAAATGTAAAAACAACATAATACTGTGGTTTTACAGCGGTGACCTTTGCACCACTGCATGTGTGGAGATAATGTGTAAGCTTGTTAAGGGTCTAACCTTCAACTTTCTGTGAGTGAGAACTTCTCTGGAAATATATCACAGAAACCTAATACATCATTTTTTTTCTGTTTTAATATAAATGTCTCCTTTATCAGGACACGGTGGATCTTTAATCAAGGCTGAATATATAAGACAGACATATCTTATGATCCCGAGAAAAAGATGAAGTCAGGTGGAAACTGTCCAGCTACGATACACAATTTTACATTCAGGCAAACATTATTTTAAACATTCTTTTGAACTAAAGGTCAATCTGACTGTTGAGCACGAGGAGTGTAATATTCTCGTCTGCGAAACACAGACATTTATCATTAATTGTGTGTGGATCTGCAACTGTACACTTTCCGAATATAGTGTTTTACATTTTGAAATACATTTCCCACATTTCCAGGCAGCTATTTTCTTCCCATGGATGTCACACACGTACTTGACACATTGCTGAATGAGGGAAATTCCACACACACTGATCACTTTCTGCAGCTTTGATGTTCTGAGTTAGTGATGCCACTGTACCTACATTGACTTGAAAAGTTCTTCAAATCTCAAAACAACACCTCTCAGTCGCCAGACAGCGCACGTTTAACTAATGACTCACCTGTACCAGTCCAGCCCCTTCTCGTAGTTCCTGTCAAAGAAATGTGGCTCGTTCCCCACCGCTCTGACGTCCGGGTGCACCCTGAGAGCCTCCAGCAGGGCTCGAGTCCCCCCTTTCTTCACCCCGATGATGATGGCTTGGGGAAGTTTCTTCTCTCCGTAATCCGAGGTGCAGTTCACCCTGAGTTCGCTGTCCGTGGTGCTGAATTCCTGGTGCTCCCTTTCCAGCACGGTGGTGCGTTGCGCCGCCGCAGATTGAGTTGGAGATGCGGGAGTCCTAGTCCACTCCACGGTCCTCTGCTCGGCCTCGGCATGATCGCTCACGGTGGAAACCGCGGTGGTTCTCTCGGCCTCGGTGAATTCGGTAAAGCCAGTGGAAGCGAAATAAAGTTTCTCCCTCAGTGTCACAAAAGTTGTCTCCTCCGTCACCAGCCTCCCTTGGTACGCGTAGTTTTCTTGCAGGGGGAACTGCAGCGAGTTGTAGCAGCTCATCAAGCTATAGAACAAGTAGGTTACAGAGAGGGAGAGGGTGAACATGAATAAGATTTTCCGGGGCACTTTAGAGGTGAAAACTGAAGTGCTGGACCAAAATGCCATCTCTGATAGCAGCGATCCCCTCAAAGAAGTGGCCAGACATGTTTCCACCCCGAGTCTTGCATGGACAAGATCAACAGCAATAATCAGTCACTATTTTAGCTGGAGCGCTGCTCCGGCTGAAAAAGGCGTGAAGCTGCTCCAAACCAACCCAATCCAAGCAAACCGCATATTTATCAGGACAGCGCGGAAAGATGTCGTTAAAATTCCGGAAGGATATTCTCGAGCATCGATTTCTTATTCCAGATCTGACAGACAATGTCACAATTCATGGGGCTGAACTTGCAGATTGGAAAGGCTTGAGGTCTGGCGTCCTTCCAAACGAGCAGCTTGGCTTTAACTGGAGAGAGTGTGGTGAGCGAGATCCTGTCATTTTATACAAAAAAAAAAGAAAAAAGAAAACGAACTGTTCAAAGTGTGCTCGTCCTCATCAGCTGCTCAGTCCGAAGTCCGGTCCAGTCGGCGACACAAGAGTGGACTTCCATCCAGCAGAGCTACAAACCATTGATTATTCCCAACAAGACGCGCGATCCTTTACGCTTCTCTGTGTTTACTTTGTGTGTCCTCTCTCTCTCTCTCTCTCTCTCTGTCTCTGTCTCGTCGAGCTTTGCAGAGAAGCAGCCCCTCTTTCCCGCTGCCTACCAGGCTGCTGTTCGCCGTCCTCGCTCCCGTTCACGTTGGTGGGATCCTGCGATGTGCGCATTGGCTGAGTGAGCTCATCTGAGGAGAAGGACTGTAGAGCCGCGCAACAACACAACTAGTGCGTACACCCACTTTTTTTTCCCTCTCTATGGGTGATGAACGTCAGATGTCCTAATCTGACAGAGTTTGTGTGGAAGGCTGCTTCTCGTCGTGCGCGCGGTGCGCACAGGATCACGGCGGCGTTATGTGTGACACCTTATTGCACTGTGAAATGTTTCATATTGTAGAAAGTTCTTTGTAAAACTCCGTCTCAAAGATCATTTTGACACAGATTATATTTCAAACAAAGCTCATGTCTGCACCCTGCTGGTTTTCTGTTGAGCATTACATATACGTTGATTTGCAAATGACAGTGAAATAAGTTTATCCTGGTACATGAAAGCTGGTTATATGAATTGAACTGGATATGAGGCAGATGTATATTAAAATAATAAATCATGGTGATGGTCAATCCTAAATGCAAGAGAGCACATGCAGGAAGAATCCAGTGTCCTGCATCATGCAGAGGATGAGGATGCTGCTTAGGCATATTATACACTGAATATATTGTGCATGGATACAGACTGTAATTACTGATAAAAATATTCAGACCTCAACTTGTTCACTTTGTTCCCACAATATGAGGATTTGAAGATTGCATGCCGCTAAACTGTCTCCCTGTATTATAAAATCTCATTCATCACACACCTCCAACACGCCAGGGAGAGCCAGCATCGCGTTAACTACTGGTTCACAAACAATATGCATTGCCAGCTATTGCTAAATTAAAAAAAATATATATGAGCCTGACAATATAGAAAATATGTTGCTCAACAATTTTATCTTCTCCAAGTGTTTGTAGCCGACTTGATGTGCAAACCAGCGCTGACACAAAGTCATTTATTATAGAGTGTTGCAATGTTGCTGAAGGACAACACTACAGCAAGGTTCTGCACCTTTTTGCATTCAGTCAGTGCAATTGCACAAGAATCCAAACATCGATGGGAGAGAGAGAGAGAGAGAGAGAGAGAGAGAGAGAGAGAGAGAGAGAGAGAGAGAGAGAAAGTGACTTTTTAACATAAAGACTTTTCATTCAAGGAAGTTATGACCAAGCATGAGCTTTATCTTTAAACATGAGATTTAAATAGCATATGAATATTAATAGTATCCAGGTGTAAAGTTTGATACAACTTTATGTGTCAGCACAGATCATCTTATATAAAAAAAATCTAGTAGTGATTTTTATTCCAATTTTTTGTCTAAATCAATAGAAAATGCCATGTTATTGGCAAACTAGACCTGTATATAAGCAATGCAGGTGATTGTGTGAGGGGGAGGAAAGCGTGGACAAGTGTTTGGAGCACAATGGCTACTGTGAGTTTGGCAGTCAAGAGAGCGTAGGAGAGCTCAATTGGTTTGTTGAAAACGTTGTATTCGTAAATTGCCACTTGGAGAGTCAGAGAGTTCTCTTACATGAACTGCCTCCTTTGTAAATTCCCATTGTTATCAGACTTCCTACCTGTCTAAGAGTCACCCTGTCAGAGAATGGTGAGCATGCTCAGACTCTGGCTTTGGAGCAGTTGAAGCAGGATGGTTCAGTGGTGTGAAGATGGCTGATGCTATTCTGTGTAGATGAAAAATTATTATTAGAGCGCAAGAGCTCCATTTTACTCGCTCTTTGTTGTGTCTGTTATGTAAACCATTCATAAATCACCCAGATTTTGTCTGTCCCCGTGGAGGCTGAGTGTCCAGATTGCGTTATTTGCATTTACAAATAAGGAGTCACTCAGGAAAATGAAGTTTATTGACGTTTCATTTAAGTACAGACAGCTCTTCTATCCACATGACAATCTGTTGGTCATGACAAAAGGAAAATACTGAAAAAGCCCACAGCAGGTTTTCCCTGGATTTAAGCTAAAAAATTCAAAACGTCACAGTTTTCCAGTCCAAGTTAGTCAACAGTTATTTACTCACTCCAGAAGGTTAACAGTTCTTACCATCTTCTCCTCTAATCCCTTTGTTTCATATAACCACGGCACAAACTAACTGCTCTAATCACAACCTAGCAGCACATATTCAGTGTTCATCAGAATGAGACACAGTGGCGCTCTTTGCATTTCACATTAAAATTCACCTCATGTAAAGATTGTATTCACGTATGAATTATCTATATTACATTTACACCTGGAATTAAAACAGCGTTCCAGCTGCCCAGTGTAACTGCAGTTCCACTGCAATTATGATTTTCAATCTAGACAATGTCCTTTCAGTTACAGAATTATTAATTAAATTTATTATAAGAATCATCTCACAGGCTTTTAAAGAGGCAGCCATACTTTCAAAAATAATTGCATTTGTGTATTATTACTTCCTCTTTAAATGTTTCAGATGCACCACACTTTAAGTTACCATTCCACCAATGCACAGAACGTACATTAGGCCCCTGACACTTTCTTAATATAGATTCAGCTCATGGGCTTTTGCAACACCATGAGATTTAGGTCTTCTAATATAGAATGACCTGATTCTGAACTCTGCCAGTCTGAGCCTGTCTGCTGGAGCTGAGATGAACAGCCATTGTGCGGTGGTTTGGCAGGTACCGTCGCCTGGACTGTTACAGTGCTCAGTGTAATTTAACTCAAAGTACTGTGGCCAGTAACACATCCTGTTGTTCCACTGGCTGTTAATAAGGCTGCAATTAGACTGAAAATGACATAATGGGTGCAAGTGACCTTCATCAATTACAATCAATCATCTGCTTAGGGATCACGACTAATCACAAAAAGGATTGTACAAAATATAATTGAAACAATACCTTTTTTCTAATATTAAATAATATTTATATGACCCAATCAAGTACCCCAGATATATTACCTTTTGACATTAAGAAATTAATACAGGTGTATGAAGATTTTCTAATAAGAATTTCTACAAGAACACCAAACAGGAAGACCTCATTTGTTTTACAGGAAACCAGCTTTACATTTAGCAGCATAATCAACTATGCAAGACTCTCATTCTTTTGTAAAGGGCCTGGCAAACACATTTGGCTCAGTATCACACATACCTCTGTGAAGTATTTGGTTTTTGTTAGCATACCAAATACAATAAGAGATCTTGCTAATGCATATGTGAAGGCAAGCTAAACAACAAGAGACTTGAAGCCTGAGGCCATGCATATTAATAAACATGGGATGCACTGTATACTCACAAACAGAAAGTGCAAATTTACTGCTCTGAAGGCCTGCTCTACAGCCATACACCATCTTTATGTGTTGTCTGTTTTGTATTGGATAACAAAAGTAAAACAAGTTGCTAACAGAAGCAATTAAACTGTCCTAAAAGTTACACATTTTTGCATATAATATTTGCACTGTGCATAATACAGTGGTTTGTGTTCACATTTAAATGCACCGTATCAGTTAAAATAAATACAAATAATAACTTTCATGTGGCTTTTTCATACAGTTACAGTTTACAGTTAGAATTTGCTAAAAGTCAAGAGATTAATCATGTTTGATTCATCAATGGATTAGTTCAAATGAAGTTCAAAGTATATTTCAGTCCAAGATTAAAAATTCAACTTTGATAGTTATAGACAAAATGGATAAAAATTAAGGAAAAACTATTGCTGTTTTTGACGATTATCTGATTATATACAGTCACAAGACTGCATACATATTACAATGCAAGTTGGATGCCTTAGTACACACAGAGATTTACATTTAGTCATTTAACTAAATACAGACACATGGGAGCAACTTGGGAATCACTCTTACTCACTGTAACTTTGATGACAATAGATTTTGGAAAGAAAGTTTATGTATTTAAGAAATCGTGTTTTCGTCTTCTACCCATATATACCATTACAGTCCTTGACAAAAATGACCTGCTTTGGAACATCGGAGACACTTGAACAAATTAAGATGACAAAACTCACATTTTGGTGGTTTAACTTTGCTCTGCTTTATAGTCAGAGGTGCTTAGGACTGGACTGCTGTTCTTTGCCGACAGAAAGGAATGAGGTGACAAAAATGGGAGCATTTAAAGTAATAATAATTTATGGATAATTGTTGGAGCTGGCAGCTATTGATTTCATTGGCTATTAGGCTTGTTCCTGTGCAATACATAGTTACACAATGACTGTCACAATGGTTATTAACCTTGACGAAGTGTAAGTGTTGTGTAAATTGACTAAATGAGTGTGTGTGTTCTGATGTGTTCACTAGTATCTTTGATCATCCTACACTAACATTCATACCATAATGAATCATTGTATCCTGCAAAGAAAACCCATTTTGCAGAACATGAACATGTATTAGTCTGGCTATTTTTTTTGCCCGTTACACAATTCAAAACAAGTGTCTGTTTCAAATATGTAACTGTAAGTAAAGGATTTTTTTCACACAAGTATCTGTACTTTTGCTTGAGTAGAGAATGTGAGTACATTTGACACCTCTGCAGTAGAGCTATGGGCTAAACTAAACTGAATAAAGGAGATCTTAATTAGATTAAGTAAAGCTTTGTCCAATGTACACATACTGCTGGCTAATGCAATTCAGAACCACTCTGAAAAATATATCAATTTAAGTTAACAGCCTGGTTTTGACTTGATGTATGATGAACTGGCAAAGTGATAGATGCAGCAATTCCTAGAGATGGTAAGATCAGGAAGAAGGAACATGAGAAGCTCAAGAAATACCAAGCGTTGAGAGAAGAGCAAGAAAAGATGTGGAAAGTGAAGGTAACAGTGGTCCCAGTGGTAATTGGAACACTCAGGGCAGTGATGCCCAAACTGGTAGAGTGGGTCCATGACATCTGAGATCTCTGTCCAGATGAGCACAATCCTAGGAACAGATAAGATACTGATCAGGACAAAGCGGTATAAACGCAAAAGAGATAATGCTCATTTCATATCGCATTTAGAATTTATATATCGCCCAGCCCTACGCTCAGGCGTCTGGTATATATAATAAATAAATTTATTTATTTTCAATCAGAGTGCTGATACACTAAAGCAGAATAATCAAGTTTTATCTCAGAAGGGAATTAGCTTACCTTGATCTCCAAGACCTGGTCAGTTGGTTCGATGGCAAAACAGTCAGTGGAGGAAAACTTGGTCGGAGCACAAAAACAAGGGCTTGTCTATAATATAGAAGCTGTGACTCCAATTAAGCAATTCAGTTTCTTGCTTTCCCCTCCCTCTTTCTCTCCATCTCTGCATAATGCATAATAATTTTTCTACAACAATATCATAATTATCTGCTCTTGCACACAAGTGTTATATTTGGAGAGCACACATAGAAGAGCTATAGGATGGCATTTAGCCCACTTATTAGGAAGGACTGGGTGTTGTATATGTGTACAGTGTATTTGGATGAACTCGATGTTTACATCGAAAATTTCAAATCACAATTATTTATATAGCACTTTAAAAACAACATTTTTTTTACCAAAGTACTTACCATAAATTATATAAAAGAGAAATAAAAGGAAAAGTTAAAACAAATTGAGCACAAGACTAAGAAAAGTAAAATTAGAATTAATCACAAGAAGATGATAAAAAAAAGTTTGTCGTACTGTCTTTGCTTTGTTTCTGTTTTATTTGTTTTAGTTTTACTTCCCCTGAATTGGTTTCAGTCTTTGCTAGTCTCATTTTGTTTACCGCTACCTCGAGTTACCTCTGTTATATATGCTAGTTAATCTATTGTTGGATGGTTCTTGTGTTTTATCCTGTTCCTTATTTTTCAGTTTAGTCCCTCAGTCATGTTCTGTGTTTCTATGCCTCCTTTAGGAGTGATTTTTAGTTTTACTTTACTTGTCAGACACTTTTATCCAAAGCGACTTACAAGGAGCTAGCGCTGGGTGTCTGGCTCAGGGACACACCTGGTAGGGGATGGATTAAAAGTCAGACGGGGTTCAAACCTGCGACCTTCTGCATCCCAGTCTGATGCTCCTGGAGTTTTCTGTGTTTATGTTATGTCTCTTCTTTCTCACTACCTTCCTTTTAGTATTCAGTCACCAGCAGTTTTTGTGTATGTGCCTCCCTTGTGAAGTGATTTTTATTTTGGTTGTGTTTGCATGTGCTGTCATTTCTTAAAGCCTTCCTCAGCCTACTTCTGTGTGTCTTTGAGTGCTCTTGGGTGCTCTTAGTAGCAAAGACATGGGTCTGGTTTCCTTAACAGAGGGGAGTTTGACTAGCGGGACAAAATGGACCATCTTAGAGAATCTATCCACAATGGTAAGTATGGTCAGAGGGAGGAAGGCCAGTGACAAAGTCTATGGATATGTGTGTCTAAGGGCACCTGGGGATGGGAAGGGGACGCAGTCTTGTTCTGTGCGCAGTCAGGGCAGGCAAAAACTTAATGTTCATCCATGCTACAGAAGGCCATCAGAAACATTGCCGGACCGCTAAGCAAGTGCGGGAGACTCCGGAATGTACTGACAGATGAGAGGAATGGCAATAGTGAATTACCTTGGCCCGCAGATGCTCCAGAACATACAGTCTCCCCTGGGGGCAGCGAGAAGGGCCATAATGCTGAAAAAGGGCAGTTTCCACCTCTCGTTCGACGACCAGTAGAGCTGCTCCGAGGCGAGTAGCAGGGGGCAGGATATATTCAGGTGACTTCAATTCAATTCAATTCAATTCAATTCAGTTTTATTTATATAGCGCCATTTTACAACAAAAGTTATCTCAAGGCAC
>JAUMTR010000026.1:8650364-8688926 GCA_032270685.1 Microctenopoma stevenorrisi
GGGGGGGTGACGGCCGTAAAGAAGCTGCAGAGAGGCGTGTAAGACTGCGACTCTGCGTCCTGGGCTCCACTCCGGGACTTCACCTCCTCCTGGGAGTTGTGGATCCTGGAAAGGGTGTCGGCTTTGCCATTCCTCCTGGACAAAAAGGTACTCTTCGTCTGCACACCCTTATCTGAGGCCCAGAGACACATTTCCAAAGGAAAGCGAGATTTGAGAGCCAGGGGAGACTGTACACACAGTGACAAGCCGTTCAGGGATAATCCAGGTTCCAGGTCCAGGGCAAGCCAGGGTCAGAGAAGGGGAGGTCCACAGAGCAATTAACAACCAGGGAATAGGCGAAGACCGGGTCAAAAAACATAGCGAGAGTAGGAAATCCAGAAAAACAGGTTCAGAAGAAGGCTGGAGAGTTGACAATGGAAGATAACAATCTGGCAGCAGGTCAGTTGTTTTACGATGGTCAAAGAAAAGGCAATGGTTAGAGGCCATTCTTCAATAAATCGGAACAAGTCTGTTTATTGAAGCATCCTTATCTCGCTGTCTAGCTGGTGAAGACTACGGAACCCAGAGTGAGGGCAGCATCGGAGGATTTCCAAGACTTCTCATGATCTGGCGATGGAAAGGAATCTTGCTTGGACAAATTCGGAGGACTCATCAATTGTGGCCGAGTACAGCAATTGTTCTCTTGTAATAATAATTTTTCCAGCCAGACAGTTTTTGGAAGGCCAAAAACTTTTTATATTTTTCCTGTTTTCAAGTATAGTGTGACTCTATTATAGAATCGTACCAAGTACTGAATTATTATTGCAATAAGGTGATTTCCCTGGGGATTTCTACACTGTTATATTTCACAACAAGATACTAAATGCAGATTGTCAATATTCATTGCGTTGATTGTCGCAATAGTTGCTGCACCATTAGTCTATTAGTCAGTGGCCTAAGTAGATAAAACAAATGGCCTCATTTTCGAATGGTGTTCATGATTCTCATTGCACTTTTCAACACTTTCCTGTTTTCAAATGGCTGGAATGTCAATGCAGAGGTGAAGTGATAGATACTATCCTTTACTTGATCAATATTTCAGCTTCCTTCTGTTGTTGACCAAGCTGCCACAGTGCAGACTAATTAGATGATAAAAAATGATGGATGTGTTTTAAATTCAGATGCCACTTAATCAAAGTCCTTAGAGATTTGTATCATTTTCCGCTGACCTTTTGAATCCTAACTCTATTGTGGAAGAGGTTATATCACTTTGTTGGCTGTTTGGATGCAGTTTGCTTAAATGAATAGAAAGATGGACAGATATTGTTGTGGGAGAATATCCAATAATATCCATGAGAACATAAGGATGAGTTGACTTTTAGGGAAAGAAATCAAGGCAGCTTTGAGTCTGTCTATGGATCGAGTTTTCTCACAAGTAAGTGAGACACCACTAAACAATCCTTGCACAATAAATGCAGAATATATTAATTTCTAAATCTAAAGCCAAGATGCTGACATTTTTGAGGCCATTTTGTGTAGCCTTTGAACATCCTAGTTTATCCACAAGCAAAAAGCAAGATTTCTTTTTCCAGCAGCACAAAATGACCAATACTCACTCTGTAGCAAAAACTCATTTGGAGACTCTCACAATCTCCTCCTCTTATCTACTCCCCACACTTTCAGCTGCTCAGTGACAACAACGAAAACCTTCTTCTAAGCCAAAGCCAGCAGTACTGGTATTTTACATGATAAATATAAAAAGACACACGCTCACTCATTTTTTTTACTCTTGAATGTGAAGATACTATTCTAATATGACCTGGTATCACAGTACATTTGGATGCCACTGGTTTAGAGGTTGGTGCTGTCTTTCTTTGTGTCTAATCAAACAGTTTGCAGAGGATTTGGTGCTTTTTTCATTTTTTTCTCATATTGTTTACTCATGCGTTTTTGATCAAATTCTCCTTTTTGCTCATCCTCCCTTTGTGCCAGTGTTCTATCTTTAGGGTGTTGATGTTAGACTGATGCAACACTTGGCATGCTGTGCTTTCTTTCTTTAAACATGTCAGAGCACAGCCAAATAATGGGCACAATTAGAGCAGTGGTGAAAATGTTCTGTTGGAAGTATCATCACAGAAAAAAAAAAGATCTTTTATTTGAAGTTGCCCTAAAATATTTTTTCCATCAGTGTATCGTATCAGAAGTGTCTTTTGAATTGACATCTATTTACCCTTCTCATGACTGTGCTGTTGTAGTGTCCTCCATGGAGCTGCTGTAACAGCTCACTTTTCCCAAGTGTTAGTCACATTCTGACTGAAAGTGCAGGGAGCGAGCTGCGTTTGGACAACAAACTTTCTCCTGAGTCGTTGTTTCTGATTTAGCAAGGCGTCTCACAGTTCCTCCCAGGTGTAGCTCCCTCAGCATAATTAAGGTGGGATCTGCCAGGGCTTCTGGGCCAGAGTCATTCATCAACTGGATCACCTGCAAGATTAATGTGTACTTGGTGCAGCGCTCCAATGGATTGCTGCCACTTGCTGAGATCATTAGCGTTGGCCTCCGTATGACTGCAGAGGGCTCCGCTCAGTGGATGGGGAGATTTGCTGCTTTGCATACTAAATGAATAGTCCATCATTGCCTAATTAAGGGATTATTGGAGACACTTGTGTCCAGTCCCCTGGACAGTAAACCATAACTGAAGGGCAAACTAGATAGATTAGCTCCCCCTGCTTCGTAGTAAAATGAAGTAATGAAACTGCTGACAAAAGTAAGCTCTAAAGGAAAACGAGGAGGGAGTGCGTCATTATAGAGAGTATGAATCCCAGAGGGACTCACATACACTGTTTCATAACTCATAGTTTTTACAGCATAAAAAGACAAGATTGCAACATTCTACCATTCAAGCACAGGTAACTAACTATGATCCTGCTGATAGTCATATTCAATTAGTTTCACCGTAATAATATTTGATGTTGAATAAGATCCAAAACATTATTAAGTTGTTATTGAGAATCTTCAAACCTATAACCTAGAGAAGTAAAATTATAACCATCATTATAAAATTAATACAGCAAAAAGCAAAATATTGTTTTTAGGGCCAGGCAGGTTTGGACAACTTCTTTATTTTAAAAACTAAAGCATAATGTAAAAAATATATATTTTGTATTTACTTGGTTTATATTCAATAGCAACTAGACTAGTTGCTATTGGATTTTTGAGATAACCGTGACCTTGTTACGGCCCCTTAGGCCTTATTGTGTTTAAGAGTGGTTCATTGTTTTTTTCTAGTCAACAGCCCACATGTAAATGCAGCTAGTGCCGGTGCTTGCTCCTGGTTGGTGGATCGCCTCAGCCTTCACGTTTTGGTCCACCACCTCCTTTTCTCCTGCCCCGCATCAAGATAATCAATCCACCAATGGCAGTCCAGGAAGAACTCGTTGGCCCGTATTAAGGGCAGCTGCTCCCCTACACACGGGGCAGCTGTTCCTTACCATGACATGCATGCCTCTGCACCAGCCTGTGTCTTTTTAACTGTTAGCCTACGTTGTGGCTTTGTGGCTCCGTGTGTCTGTTGACTAAGTGCTCTGTGGATCTTTGCCACTATTGTTTAGGAGTTTTGCTATACTCATTCGATTAGTTATGCTTGTGCTTTTTGTTTTGCCTTACCACTTAAGATTTGGTGTTTTATGGGATGCTTGTGTTTGTTTGTGTTTTGGTTTTGTTTGTATGTCTATTGTAAGAATGTTGCACCCCCTTCCTTAGTTCTTCTTGTGTACCCATGTGAGCTTAATGCTGTTATAATTATAGAATTATAGTTAATTACCATTATACTTTCCTTTTTGATTTCGATTTATTAAAACCCAGCTTAAGCTGTATCGCAACCTTCACCATCTCGGTTGTATTTTATGTTAGGCCTTACTGACGAGCCAGGGTCGTAACTGACCTGAATGACTGAGAACCTTCACAAATGTACAGTATTTCTTTGGGTTACCTTTGGATAATATAAAAACGTATTATACAGGGAAATACACACGGCATTGTACTTCACATGTGTGGTATAACACAAGGCAACAGCAGTTTGATCACTTTTTCGGTTTACACTTATTGTTTATACATATTGCTTAAATGTTATTATACTACATAAAAGTTATTGCAATATTTTATTGGACCTGCACAAGAACAACAATTAGATGTTATAAAAATTATTTTCTGCAACAACAGAAGCATTTTTAATTCAACATAAAATCTGAATATACCACAATCACTAAATGGAAAAGGAGCCTTCACTCGTTGTGTAAAACACAATACTGTACAGTTTCACATTGAGAGGTAAAGGGAGGGCTGAGCATGGCTTTTCTGGCTGTAAGCCTCCCTGTAAATGAGGCTTGTTTTTCATTGACTGTGTCAGGAATCAAGAGGGCTAATCCCTCAGAGACTTCAGATGAAAGTTTCAAAAGAAATAATGAAAGGCATACTGCCTGAGGGTGCATATCGGGGTGAACGTAAAGCAAGCTGGAGAGAACAGCAGCGGTGCACGACAAGCAGCAAAGGAAGAACATAACAGCTTCCCTTGCTGCCACCCCCACCAGTCTATAAATCACATATTCTGTCTCCAAGACATAAACAAACACGCAGCAGAGCACATCAGAAACTTGGCACAGCATGAATACTTATAAAATGCTACATTTTGCAGCTTGTACTTTCAAAATTATCTGAATGATCCTTAAAACATCACTAGAGACCTCATAAAAGGGAACAAGGGACCACTCTGCTTTTGCTATTGGCTTTGTATCAAAATGTCTTCTCCCAGTATTAAATGATCTTCCAATATGAAGCATTTGCATTTCTTGTGACTTCAATATAAGTAATTACAGAGATGTGCTCTATATAATACAGAGCCACTGAGTCAGATTTGGCAGCTTTTTTTTCAGAAAAGACTCTCTAAGTGGTTGTGTGTTTGACTGTTTGTGTGTCTGTGTTTTGCATTTGTTCTTCTGTCTGTATGGGTGCATGGGAAAGTGCCATCTGGAATCTGTCCACATTGGTCGGCAGGTAGATATGGCATTCAAAGACTCTGGGCTTCACACCTTTTGCAAGCTAAAACAATTGAAATGATTGTATCCCTTAAGTTAAATAAAAAAAATGTTTTCTAATGTAAACAATTTAAAGCAATTTAAGTGGTAAAATTAAGGTAGATCAAAAGTAAATGTTGACTATTCATACCTTAATTTACCTCTGTTACTTTTACATATGTAAGCTGACTCTTTGTTAAAATACATTCTCTGTAGACTTGCAAGAGGCCGCACAATCATTTGGGCTGCAGAATTATTACATGTGATATATTTTTTATAATGTTTTTTTATTATTTCCTGTTGGCTTTATCATGTGTTTCACAAACAACTCACTCTCCTGCCCTCAACTCCTGCAGCAGATGAGACATGTAGACTGACTCGAGGGCTTAAGCTGCAGACTGTGCACCACACCTCTGAAATGACCAAATTAGAATGCCATACTGTTCACAAACCATGTGTAGTGAATGGAGAACAGTCCTAATGGTGCTGGCAGAGAAATGCATCTGCATTTTGCTGTTCATACATATGTAAATTTCTTTCTCCCCTCCACATATTAATGATTTCAAGGTAGGGCCAAGCAATAACCCTCTGCAATTATGGATGCACAAATATGATTTTTGAAAGGATGCTGTTAAGTCATATTTCAACATCAGTTGCACGGTAGAGCTTTGTATCACTACAGCTATAGGCGGAACAGGTAAGCTGGTTCATGGAGGTTAAAACCATTGCTTGTAACTTATTTTCCTCACATATGTGGCGGCATGATATCTCAGTGGGTAGATCAGTCATCTTCAAACCCGAGGGTGAGTTTGATTCCCAGTCCTTCCAGGTAACATGTCGTGGTGTCTTTGGACAAGACACTGATATCCCGTAGCATCTGTCCTAACAAATTATTTCCCCAAGGGAATCAGTAAAGTATTCAACATCATCATTATCATCATCATTAATTCACCTTTTAGCTAGTTATAAACATTGTGCACTTTGTACACTCCCTATATTTCACCTTTTAGGTAGTTATAAAGCACAATACCCACTAGTGGGAAGAGGTTGGAGCGGTAAAATCAGCTGCTTCAAATCAAATGCTTCTAATAGTATAGTGTAACTTTAACAATAAATACACCACAACTACTTGTTGGTTCAGTGGCTTGTCCAAGGTCAATTGGACACTGAACCCACTTGCTCACATCTTTTGATGCAAGAGCTAAAGATGCTCTAATTATAGTTAGTCTGTTGTTAAGTCTGGTAGTCTCACTGCATTGCTACAGACTTGGATACCTCAGCATGGATCAGATTGGCTAAAATCTCTGGAAAATTTAAATAGTTTCTCACTTATTAAATCCTACAAAATATGTTGATCTATTTCTATATCATGTATATCTATCTAGAAATTTGTTTTAAAACTACACTAATTGTGGCTGTTGGATGGATTGTTATTATATTTGGTACATACATTCATATTCTTCCTAAGATCTACTATTTGAGTCGATTGAAATATATTCAACATTAGATTAGGATTAGATTTGTGTCCACATCACATCTGATGAACATTCCCAAGACCCTCAGCTGTACTTTCCACTCAGTGCTAATTTATGTTCATATCTACTAAGCAATGCTAACATGCTAAAATTTGTGAAGATGATGAACATGCTAAACATTTTGCCAGAATGTGAAAATTCTTGCCTTTTTTCACATTATTATATTTATTCAATTTTATTTTTTTGTCTTCCTCTATAGACAAAGGCAATTAATTAATTATTATGATATCATGATGGCCCAGTTATCGCTGAAAATCTAAAATATGTCTGCATACAGGTAGCTAGTGGAAAAAATAGGTACTGTTCAAAAAAGATCAGCTGTGAAGAGCACTGCAAATTTTCATGCAAAGAAAAAATAATGGAGGCATCTGTTTTCTGATTTACCAAAAACGGACATGCAAATGAGGTTTGTGTGATTGTTCTGCACTGCTGGGCTGGGATTTAATTTAACACATTGCATCAGATGACAGAAAACACTGACCAAAAAGATGATCAGTGTTTACTAAAAACATCAGAAGAACTGTGATTCAAGCCTCCCCTTGGGTGCCTTGCTTCCTAACCTGTATCTCATCTTCCTCGACACTTCCTCCTTCCATGTAATACAGTGTTGTTGAGAATGCAATACACAAGCTTGTCTGTCAGCCAAAATCAGTTCTTTGGCCTCTTGAACAGAAAATCTTGTTGCCGTGCTTCAAGCCTTACTGATCTATGGTGATAAGGAGTCACACAGGCAACACTATTCCTCACCCAATTTACAATGAAAAGCTGTCTAGAAAATGGGCTGTTTTGTTGGTGGTGTGGGACTAACATGCAAAACATCTTACATGTTGTGGCTGTTTGTCGACTGTAGTTTTCTCACAATTATTTACGTATGGTATTTATTACTATTTATTACTCCAGGCTAAACCTGATGGCTTTGCTGCCATATAATGTTGTGTGATAGGCATTGTTTAAATTTAAGAATGAAAGATCCATGTTTTCAGTATTTTTGGTAAAAAGGTCAATATTTTTATGTATTCTCAAATGTAAATTATACTATTTGGATGTGTTTTCTTTAGGAATGTTCACACCACAAGCTGTTTCGTATGTATTTTTTCTTTACTGTGTGCCTAGATGACTGTTGGAAAGTTATGTGTTTATTGTTACCAACCATGAAGTAATTTAAAGGATTTATCATAGACAAGACTTGGGTGCAAAGGGAACATTTGTCCAGATGTTAGATTCAGGATACACAGTGCCTTTCCATTCAGAGAAGACCAGAGGGTAAACGTTCACATGGACAAGAAATATGGTCCTGCTCACTAGAGTATGATAACACCCAGACATAGGTTAAGTTTATCCACTGTGTTGAGAGATAACGATTCTGGTTTTGGTTTTTCCATTTCTTGCAGGATATACTTGGTTCTTATCACTAAAGCGTTAACAGTGGAAAAATACACAGAACCTAACACTGTCTGAATAGTACTCTAAAAGACAATAGATTTGTGAGTCTATTGTTTATTAAGGTTCTATTTGTATGATTAAATCGCAGATTTACATTTTTGCTCTGCTATAACATACAGTAATTCATGGCAACAAACAACAAAGAAAGATACTTTTTTCTTTTTTTCTTTGCAACTTAGTGTGCCTTTTCTGTCAGAACAGTTAGACTTACTACAGTATCATTATGACAGACTGAAACCTGGACTTGGAAATGAGGTTTAGATTTCAAGGTACCAAACTAATTAGCTGTCTGTGCGAAAAGCTGTGCCAGTGTGTTGGAAAGTGGGGTCAGAACTGTTCCACCTCAAGACCAAGAGGAGTAGACCAACTCTTTACGAGAGTGGTTGGCCTACAACTATTAATCCAAGAGCACATAACTCACCCAAGAGCTTTTAAAATAACCCAGAACAGTATCCATGATTAAACAACAACAAAGAGACATTAATGGGAGAGCTCCAAGGTGAAAGCCACTGCTGACCAAAACGAACACATTTGCCTTTAACATCAAGACTTTTGGGTAAATATCCTGTGGACTGATGAGATAAAAGTTGAACTTCGGAAAGTGTGTGACCCGTTATGTTGTTCTTTTTAACTTATACAGTATTTCATAAAAACATGTCAAACATGGTGGTTGTAGAGTGGGCTTCTCTACAACTTCAGCACCTGGACGAATTGCCATAACTGAAGGAACCATGATGTCTGCACTCGACCAGACAATCCTGAAGGAGAATGTCTGGCCATCAGTATGTGACCTCAAGATCAAGCACATTTTGGTTATGCAGCTGAACCCTAGCAAGTTGAGTCGGCATCGATTAGTCGTCTCTGGTCCCTTACCCAATCGGGGTAGTGTTGAGATGTATAGCAGACTTATATCACTGAACCACTGGCTGGCAGGGCATTGTAGGGAGCAGGGATTTCAGCTTGTGGATAACTGCCCTCTTTCTGAGGCTGCCCTGACCTACTTGATAGCCTTCACCCTACTAGAGAGATCAAGTAAAGATCATATTACTCTAATGTTAGCTTCTAAATTAGCAAAAAAAATAAATAAATTAAATTTAAAATCCTTCTCCTAACATACAAAGCACCAAATAATCAGGTCCCATCATATATCAAAAACATAGATCCATATTGCCCCAGCTGGGCACTTTGCTCTCAGAATGCTGGTCTACTTGTGGCTCCTAGAGTTTCCACATGCAAAATGGGGGGCAGACCTTTTAGCTATCAAGCTCCTCTCATGTGGAACCACCTCCCTCTTCAGATTTGGAACCTTTAAGACTAGGGTACAGTTATCTGTGTGCAGCTGCTGGTCCTACCAACCTGCCTTGTGTTCTTCCTGTTGCCTCTTTGTTGTTCTCTTTGATTTGTCTGTTCGTTTTTCTCTCCTCTCCTTGGCCGAGGTAGATGACCGCCCACCCTGAGTCTGGTTCTGCTGGAAGTTTCTTTTAATAAAGGGAGTTTTCCTCTGCACTGTCACCTCTGTGCTTGCTCAAGTGGGACTGTTGGGCTTTCCATATTATTTTGTATTTACCTATTTTTTGTAAGGTCTTCACCTCTTCACCGTATACATGTCTCCACTGGGCAATATTATAATACTATAATACACTATAATTTTCTATTGTTATGCAGACAACACCCAGCTTTATTTATCCATGAAACCAGGAAAAACAAACCAATTAGTCAGACGTCAAGCAGACTTGTTTAAAAGACGCTATATAAACAAAACTGAATAACATTTCACGGAAGCTTTGATTCTTGCACCAGTTTTAGCAATCAGTTTTAAGGTGTCACAAGCAAAATACTTTTTGTATCTAAGTTTTGGCAGCACTAATGGCTGCCTAAGGAGCAGCTGGATAGCTCTAACAGGTAGCATCATCCAGCACATTTGTTTTCTGTGAAGGCGAACTGGCACTAGGTTTAGATATACAGATATAAAAAGTATATTTTAAGAGGCAATATTAATATTGTACATATTTGTACCTTTTTCCATTTTGAATTATTTTTCTCTTTTCTCTCATAAATTTTATTAACCTTTTTCTAGGTCATCCAGCACACACCACTGTGTGTATGTGTGTAGCATGTAGGTATTCAAATGAAAATATAAAAAAAATATTATTTGGAAGCCTTTGTGAAGGTCACAGGGAGCTCAAAGAACCTGCAGGCGAACCTATATCAATTCATGCCACGTCTTGTATGAAAAGCTTCTCAAGCTATACCATCAATTCATGAGCCTCTCAACTGTCCAATTAGTCTTATCTGGGCTTTGCAAGAACAAAACATGTCAGTTAATAGAAAAATGTGATAGAAATGTGTGAGTGTGACTGTCCAAATATCCAGGAACAGAATATATCACCTATTTGCTACTTAATTGTATAATAATTTCAAAAGTTGTGTCGGTGTCTGATGGGATGCAACCAAAGTGAAAAATGAAGAAAAGATGGCTTTTAAAAATGAAAATTATACCAGTTTGTCTTTTAGATGCAGGGTTACACAACAGGTAAGTGTGCTATTTAAATCTTTTATGTTGCATCAGGCTGCAAGAGAAAGACTCATATGAGTGGAATCCTGGTATGAATCAATCTCCTAATGGGCATCATATAAATTCACAGATATGGATTTATAAGCAGGGATTTTAATTTGACTGAAATCCTTATCGTTTACTCTCAACATAAACCTATGAAATCAAAGTATTTTAATCACATGCTAGCATAGGTTTATCAAGATCTATCTGAACAATTATACATATTCAGTCTGCTGTCACATGGAGGTGAATGTTTCTGTGAGCATCATGGCACTGCAACTACAAATATAAAAAAAAGGGTGATGCACTGAGTAGAGGGGAATGAACACTTGTAAATAAAAATAAGACAACCTCTTTATCAGATGATAGACATGTCTGAAAAACATTCCAAGCAAACATTTGCACAATATTCCTGTTGAATTTCAGATATCAAACAGTGCCATTACGTCTGCTGGCATCACCTCTTGCTTGAAACAATTCTGCAGTCGTCCGCAGGCAAGTTGTTACTTCTCGGCAGGTGCCTGTTGCAATTCGAGGTGTATAAATCATAGAGTGGGAAGGCTGTCCGCCATGATGACACTTCTCATAAACACTGATGACCGCTGGCCATGACGTTGTACTTCTTCATCAGCTCTCCCCATCATAGACGAGTGCTGAGGGCACTGTCCGCATCCTTACTAGAGGGGAGAACCAAACTCTCTGGCTGACAGAAGACTGCTCAAGAGCACAAAGCCTTGAATTGTAGTAATGTTTCCTTGGCAAAATTTAGGCCCAAGTGCCTAAGGCATTGAGGTAGAAAAACAAGATTTGATTGCAGAGAGTTTACATCACACTGTAATGTGGCACAGACTTTTATCATAACATAAGCAAGCTGGGCCGCTATTGGATGTTTGGTTCACATTAATATTTCTCTCAAGGCTATTATATTAATGAATATGGAAGAAAAACAGACTATATATGTGGTTCCACACAGTTAATGCAGGTTGATGATAATTCAGCAAGACAGCAGCAATTTGATTTAATGGTTTACCAAAATGTTCTGCAGCACTCCATGGCGCAGTGAAGGTTTACTCACATGCTTTGGGTTATTTTTTTTAACAATAAACTCAAGTGTGTATCTGGATAAAGTGTAGCAATAACAGCAATGATTAAAGTATTGAAAACAGTGCCAATTCCCAAACTATTTCCAAGAGTGCTGCTTTGAGTGAAGGAGAATGAGGCCACTTCCTTGATCATCTTGATGCTTTATAGATTTTAGTTAGTTTTAGGTTCTCAGTTAATCTTGTGACTTACTTGGATTGTCATGATGAAATGATCAGGCCTCCCCAGAGAATCCTACTTTTCTGATACCCTAAAATATTTATTACTGCCACCAATTTCACTTTTAACTCAAAGTTCTCAGCAACTGTTGAATGGATTGTCAAGTTCAAAACAATGATTTTGCACATATTTATACTTTTAAAAAAACAAACATTTTAACTTGTTGTACTAAGCTGAAAAGCATTTTTTCATAATGTGCCTCAAAAACATTATATCCTTATTTAGCTAACATGTTAAACAGTATCTTACAATTAGAAGTCTTAACATTGTGATTGTGAATATGTTTACATACTGATACATACAACAAACAAACATATATGGTGAAGCACTGATCCTTCAGACGCTATATAAAGAATTGACAACAATTTAAATTTTACTGCTACTGTCAATGTTTTGTTGCCAGTGCATGTACTATAACATTCACATTTTTATTTTTATATTTGATCATAGGTTAACACTTAATCTTTAATGTCTGATGAAATGTGACACTGGAGTTACAACAGTTGTTATTTTCATGTTTCCTTCTAGTATAGTATATATTTTATTAATATTTCATCAAATAAGATGAAGATTGCGCTAGCAGTTTTTTCTTCAGGTAAAAAATGCTCATTAATAATTCATGTGATCTGTTTGATACCCATCATCATAGGTTCCTCCATCTTAATCCCCATATGTCCAAAAATGGCTGTCTCTGGAGGACAGTACGCCTCACCCCTCCATTAATGTCTCTGTTGCACTCACTATTTTGAAATATGCTGCATTTCTAAGACATGTGTTGTTAGGTGGAGAAGGAAATATCATTTTAGAGCAGACTTCAAGTAGCTGGATTAGATTTTAGCTGGCAGGGTTGTTAACAGAAGTACCCTTCGTGTGTTGGAGGCACAGAAGAGAACTGACTGCAAAATGAACGCAGGCCTAACCAGTTTTCTGCACAACACTTATTCACTCTGGGGGAACATTTCATCTGGCACACTTCAAGGACCCAGGACATAGCAGAAGGTTGAAGATGAAATGGACTGTAGAATGAAAAGTAAAGTTTCATTATGAGGTGCGAGCATCATATTGCTGTCTGCTTTTATGCCAGATGCAGTTGTTGATTTGAAATATTAGATGTTACCTTTGTTCCTTTTTCAGTTCTATTGTGAAAGAATAGGTCTGTTATTTTGTTAGAAAAAATTGCTTCATTATTGGATCTTATTCATTAATTTATTCATAGCTATATGTCTGGTCTTGCTATTGAAATGCAACAAGCTGAATGTCTTTCTCAGGCTCGATCAAAAGACACGACACAGGATTTTAAAAAAATAGGTGCCTTAATAAAAAAGTCCAAATAAATGCTCCCACATATTGGTTATCTGGCAATGATTTGGACGTACATTAGGTCTGTAAAAAATATGTGTCACACTGGGTGGGTCTCAGTTCTATATACTTCTATATCTATAAAGCTTGATAATATTTGTTATTAATGTGCAATGGAAGTACAGATTCATTTAAATTGTGTAAGACCATGTTTTATAGTGGCATGTTCTATATGTGAGTCTTTAAGAAGGACCAGGGGCGGTCTTTTTCCTTCCAGAGGCCCGTGACCTAGAGCTGTCCCTTTAGGACTGCACTCTTCTGGACAGGTTGGTATCATGGATTTGGAGTGCATTGTATGGAGCTTCCTTGGGACTTCTATTTCCTCTTTTGGCTAGCAATAACTGGCAGGAGAGGTGTTCATTTCCCAGATCTTGTTCTTCCCATTGAGTTGACACTTGAGCTGACTTTTCAGGACTTACCTTACTCTCTGCAGGTATTTGGTAGGTGGCTTTCCTTGTGGCCTCTTCATGGTTACCATTTTCCTGCAGGAGTCCAAGGTACATATACTGTATGTCTGCTATGTTGCCTTCTGGCAGTGTTATCCTGTCCATTCTGATTAACTTACCTTTATTTGGTACCAACTGACTACACTTCTCCGTCCAGAATCGCATTCCGATGTCACTGCTGTCCATCTGTGCCCTCTTAATCTTGGCCTCTAACCTCCAGTTGATTAGTCTCAATAATGGTCTTCATAGATATTGTCTGTAGTGCTGTATTCTCATTTGATCTAGTAGACTGTCAAAGGGTACTTTGTTCATTCTTGAAAATTGGCCACGGAGGGTCCAGATTTCCAGCTTAGTCATGATCCTATATTTCATCAGCTGCTTTAGTATTCAAATGAATATGGGCTTGTTCCTCAAGGAATGATGATACCTATCACCCTGACTCCACTTTGGATTGCATTTGTGTTGTACCTCGTGAATCTCCTTTTATGATAGCAGTTGTTTCTTGCATACGTTGGCACACTGAGCTACAAGTTGTTTAACTCTAAGTCTAGATGTTTGGTTTTCAAAGAAGCTAATCCTCCCACATCCTCTTTATGTGGCCTCATTCACTACTGGAGTTACCTGTATGGTATATCTGTGTTTAGGATAGAAGTCTCAAGTCTTGAGACTTGAGAAAGCCCTCTGGATAGAAGGGCGAAACGTCGTCAAGAAACCTACAAGTCCAGTTGCTATCGGATAAACCTTTTTTGAGATAACCATGACCTGGATGACTGAGAACCTTCACAGATATGTCTTTAACCTTCTTCTTATAAATGCTGTTAGGGTCTTAAGAGCTTCATATGTTGCAGTGTCAGTCAAAAGGCTTCTGTTTAGTCACTTTATGCTGGTAGTCTTCTGTGTTAAGGACAACTGTGCATCTCATTTCGCTCACTGGTCTTTGTTGAGGGAGTTCACCACCTTCCTTTCCTGGATGGTGAGATTAAGGGGGGTGTCTTTGCACTGGAAAGGGCAGCTGTGAGCAGTGTCACGGCAAAATTAAGTCATTTGGCTAAGACCCTAACTTCAGATTGGTTAAGTGTCCTGTCTGACAGATTCTTAACCTATTTGTCTTGTGAATGTGATGTTTGTTGTCCTTTTTTCTCCATGTTAGTTCAGCTGGTCTGTGTCTGTCTTTGTTTCCCTTGGAGTGCTGAAAGTTGAAACGTTTTACCTAAAAAGCAGCAGCTCCTCCAGGATGAGGTCGACACAATCTCAGTTCCTGGATGGCCTGGTCCAATTTCCCTTTACTGCCTCAATGGTTAAATGGACTTTTATAGTAGCATTCCAACAATTCCTTGTTCTCATCTCGAATGTCTTGTTCTTGGTCCAGTATCATCAAATTTTTCTAGTTTCACAACATCTGGTGCAGACCTTGTTAATCACAGTGACATCTAAGCCTGCATAACTTTATTTATCTGCTTCTCTGTCATTGCAGAGGTAGTCATAGCACTATGCAGCAGGTGCATCAATATATATTCACAATATACTGTATAATATTACAGTATAATACTTAATATATATATTGTAATATACCATATATTGCCAAAAGTATTGCGATGTTTGCCTTTTCACACACATGAACTGTAATGGCTTCAATTCTTCTGGAAAGGCTGTCCACAAGGTTTACAAGTCTGTTTATGTGAATATTTGACCATTCTACCAGATGATCATTGTGAGGTCAGGCACTAGCACTCTAATTTATTCTATATGTGTTCTATCAGGTTGAAGTTGGGGCTCTGTGCAAGACAGTCAAGTTCCTCCACACTAAACTCACTCACCCATGTCCACATGGATTTTGCTTTGTGCACTGGATTCAATTGGATTGGCATATATGTGACCCATTTGGTTCAAAACAGAGGACACACACAATTATTATTTTGTTGTGGGTTATTTATCCCCGACTGTACTTAACAGCATTCATTTATTTGTTTTGGATCATGCAAGTGCAACTTTTTCACATTGATTTGTGAGTACCAACAGACAACTGTAGTAGCTTAGTACTAAACAAACAAAAAGAACATTTGAAATAAAAATAAACAATGTCAGCTTTCCAATGAAACATTTACGTTATTCTAGAGGGTATCTTTCGTGCTAGCACACGCACACCTCAGCACCTGGTCTGTGCTCTAACTCCCCTTGCCCTAAATGAAGCTTATTAAACAACCAAAATACATATTGTTGTTTTTTGTATAGCACACAGTCTCAATATATATTGTGAGGTCTCTAATTAATATATATATATATATATATATTGGTAAGTATTATCTAGTATCTTTTGACTTAATATGTAAATGCAACTCTTATATTGTAACATGGTGTGATTAAATTGCGTATACCTCATAAAATGACTCAAAAAAACACCCACCTACACACACAGTTCAGAGCTACGCATAAGCCTGTGTCACTAATGGGGGAGAAATATCCCCTGATGTTGTAATCTAGGTCAAACTGAAATGACTTTGCAATGGTTGTTAGTCTGAATGATCATTCTGATTCTAATGCCATAAGAACACCATAAGAGCAAGACAGTGTCTATTTCAGGCAAAATTAATACCAGAGTCCCCTAAGCAGCCAAGCTGATTAGTGATGTTGTATACTCCAAACTTAACCATATACAGTATGTTCTATAGTGAAAATAAAGATTTCTGTAGGTACTGCATTATTATGCCTGTGCACATATGCTAAAACATCAAGGTAAATAAATACAAAGTGCTATTGGAAGTTGAACTCATAGGTTTGTAAAGCTGTGCTCATATACAGTAAATTAGCAGGCAACTGTGTTGTTAATACTATGGCCACATTGTCAATTTATGAAGGCATCTGATCTTCTGTGATTCTTCAGGGACTGGATGCAGTTGAGCAGTGAAAAGGCGCTGACATGCACCTTTATCACATGGCTTAAGGAGACTGTGGCTGAGGTGAAGACAGGGCTGGTGATGAATGGGCTGCAGGCCTTGCCTCCCGTCTTCCTTTGACAGAGCTGCTGTAATCTGTTACGGAGCCACCGTTGCCTCTATTAACTTCTGACACATGCACACCTGCACATTCACTACCACTGACCTTACACTCTTCTGCATTCAATCCCCTTTATTCTGACTCCAAGGCACAGAAACAAGACAAAGTGAAACGAAATACCTGAATGTGTTTACCACGTAGTTTAGTCGACATAATATCAAATGCTGAACCAATTTTGGCCCAAGCTAAATTGTTTTATTGTTTTGTCAAAACTGTTCAAAATGCTCTTTCACTGCAAGTAGGTGTTTTCTTTTAAATCTCAGAAACATAAATAACACCTTTTCAGTGAACAAACTGATAAAACACTGTTAAAGACTTGATTCCTCTACACATGCAATCATTTCTCCAATCAAGGTTATGCTAAACTCTCATCACAGCCTGCTTTTGTTTGTCATGGTTTTATTGTATTTTTTACTTTAAGTTTTCGGTGTTTCAAATGTTTGCAGTGGTCATGTTCAATAAGACTGTTGGTGAATCTAATAAATGTAATATTGTATACATTGTAAGTATACACAAGGGCATTCTGGGTGGCTGTACTGCTCTGTGAACAGCTCACCTCTACATCACACTAGCGCTTTGTTTGGATGCTATCTTATGCTATAGCCTTTGTACTTGCAACTCGTGTCTTGCTCTTGCAACCTTTGACTTTAGAAGACTCTGTTAGGCTTATATGGTAAACATTCTTACCCCAGTTGCTTTGACACTGTGGACTCTTTGTGTTTTAGGTCTTATGGGATGATTTTTGTTTGTATTTGGTTTTGATAGAAAAGAGTAGTTGGTGCTGGATTTAGTTTGTTTCTTCTGTTTAGATTACTAAATCTATTTTTGGATGCTACATAGCTTTGTTTTGTTATATTTGGTTATTCTTAATAGCATCCCCTTCCTAAGTTTCTTATATCTTGGTGTTAATGTTATGTTACCTTTAATACATTTTCTTTATTATACATCAATATGTACAGCTTTAAGCTGTATACAACCTTTACCATCTTGGGTGTCTTTTATGGTACACCTTTTTAAACGAGCCAAGGTCATAACACGTTGACTAACAGAGTTTATTGCAATTTATGTGGCTAGATTACCTTTGACTTCCATAATAACAATAGACAAAATACATTTGTGAAGAGCAAACTGCATATTGATTGTGGGGTGACTGTGGCGTAGTATCTAAGGCAGTCCCCTGGGCGGCATCAGAGCTCATGGTAGAGCAGTCGTCTTCCAATCCAAGGGTCAGTGGTTCGATTCTTCATCTCCACAAAGCTACAGAGACCGGTTACCCGTAGTAGCACAGACACAGGTCTAACAGCTGTCCAAACAACAATTTCCCCAATGGGATTAATGAAGTATTTACTATTATTGTTATTAAATTCAGTGTTTGTGGTATTTTTCCTATTTAAACATTTAAAATACCTTTTATAAAAGGTTGTAAAAACATAAAAAAACAAACTATAAATATAAGGTAAGTCTGAAGTTGTTAAAAGACCTAATGCAGTGAAAGTGAGTTTTTCTTTTACACTTTATGACACTTTTATGAGAAAGCCTGATTTGGGTCCAGAGGGTAAAGAATGGTCAAAGTCATTCTGAGGGTGCCCTAAGGTTAATTACACTTTAAAAACATTTTCCAACATATTTGCTAGTTTTACACTAACAACTTACATATGGAAATAACATTGTTAGAGGGGTATACAAAATAGACATCTGTATAAATTTGATATTTAAATTAGGAAGTACTTACTGTTTGTTGTGACTGTTTTACACTAAGCCAGGCATAAAACTACCTTACAAGAAGTGGAGAAGAGGATTAAAATCTGATAGCAAGCAGGCACGTAGTGGCCTTTAAGTACCTTATCTAGAGTCTTAATGGGATTGAGAGCATATCCATTACTCATATAGAATTACAAAAGGGTCAAGGAGACAACTATCAGAAAAATCTATGTAATTACTCTACAGAAACCACACAATTATTTTTGTGTAGTGCAATTTTACAGAAATCCACTTGCACTATACTCACTGGGAAAGCATATCCAGGTATCTATATTGTATCTACAGAATTTGTACATACTTGGATCACTAATATTATATAAATAAATGCACAAGTTCAATAAGCTTGCTTTTAATTTTAATATAAGTACACAGAGCATATTGTTCTGAGTGTGCTTATACTGTATGGTTTAACTGCTACGATTCATTCTGCGTTCTACGATTCAAATGACACCGTAATACATTTCTGGGAATACATGTCATTGTTAGGATGCTGGAGAGAAAAGAAGTCACAGCATTTAATTGCTGCAGAAACCAATGACAGTGTTATTCAGTGCACTTCGCTCTGATGTTGCCCTCTGTAATTAAACCACTAAAATACTGCTGATGTACTCAACTAGCAGGTCAACCTAATCCCCAAAGTCTACAGAGGAAGTCAGTCACAGTGAATAAGTGTCGCAGAGGCCACTACTTATATGCATTTATTTACAGATTCATACATAATTAACCTGAATATGAATTATTGAACTGATTTGTTTTCATTGATAATCTACGCAGGGAATTTTGGGGAAAATCCATATGCACTATGTTATTCATTTACAGTACTATCAGTTATTGTGTTTGGAGTGCTACAAGGCGGTGCAAATTACTTGTAAAGTTCTATTTAAACTTGGTGATGTTGTTCACAATTAAAGCAATACTGTATGTTACCTTAGAGCAAAGAATGGTATATTATATTACCAATAAAGGCTTAAATTATGAGCAATAAAACACACTTCGGTTCAAATTAGTACTCTCTGGATCTTTTGCTGTTATGTGAAAAACCTATTGAACATTGATTCCAACATATTGCGTTGCCTGCGATAATGAGGAATCTCTTATAAATCACACTAAATGAGGAAAACGCCAACAATTTGACAAAGTTTAAATCAGTAGACAGAAATAAATAAGGCTGTAACACTCACTTCTCTTGGGCATTGTACACATAAAGATGATAGACACGTCTATCCCACAGTGTTTCGGCCACTGGCCACATGGAAACACTGATAAAGAAATCAATAGGCCGCCCACTGCTTTATGATCTTTGTGTAGCAGGAATGCTTATGCAGCATCTAGCCTCTGACCCTCAAGTGAATTTCCAACACTTGCTTTCTATTACATATGTCTATTACATTCTTTCATGTGGTTCACAAACCCTAAGGCCAAACATCACTGGACATCAGAGGTCACTAAGTATCATTCACGTTTTTTCACCTTGGCAATTTTAGTGGAATCCAATCACGAGAAGAAGTCTGAATCCACCCCCTAGGGAGAAGTACTCAAGAACCTATAACAACCCTAGCTTTCTACAATGAATTGTTGCCTGTAACAATGTTGCACGCTTCCTGGCTGTAGCAACAAAGGTGAGAGTTCATTTGTTTTCATGAGGTGTGTCCAGAGGAGGAGGAAGACAAATTGCACAGCTGTGTGGCATTCCTATTTGGCTGAATGCCTTGTCCTGCTGAAGCCTCCCCAGAGTGTCCTGCTGTCGGCGTTAGGTTCCACAAGGAAGGAAGAAAGGGAGGCAGAGGGGATATCAGCTCCTGCCCACACAATCAAAATATAACATGCAGAATGCCTTTCAGTGGCTGGCTCAGGTAACTTTGTAATCTAATGCTCAGTGTTGCACAAATCATTAAGGTCATGCTCTAATCTTCAAGATGCAAGAAATTGGTCTTGGCGGTATGGTACGGCTATGTTTCATTGTGAGGTATTTAGCCGTGCAGCATTTGACAGGACAGACAGACTGAGTCTAAACAGGGCTGTAAATCTTCAGCTCATTCCCTTATTCGTTAATGTTCTGGCTTCTGTCACCCTTAAGAATGTGATTGTCTCTTTATTTAGGCGGACCCCTCATATGTGGCCGACGTTGGTTGATTGGCTCCTCGTTTCCTCCTTAGAAAAACTCTTTGTTTTGAACTGCAGTCTTTCTGTATTTTAAATGTGTGGTTAGATCTTTTGTGGAAGGCACATTAATGCATGAATACATATGTCATGTGTGACCACATGGGAGTGTCTGCAGAATAAGGCCATGATGCAATAGGCCATTCTTCATGCTTTGTGTTCTCTTGAAGCGGCAGCACATGTTTTTGTTTTTTTTTTTCCTTCATGCAGATGAAGGCCTAGACTTTTATGTAAATGAGGAACCAGCCACAGGGTGTACATGTAGAATGAGGCACTAGACAGAGTCAATCTATATCGGTTGTTCATCATCTTTTTTTTTCTGCCCTGTTTTAAGTTCCAAATTGAACTTTCTTCAGCTCTGCCTTTCATCTCTCCTGGAGTTGCTGCAATTTACACTTTGTCTTTCAATTCATTCCTGTCTGATGTAGTGCTTGGTTATCAGTTCACCTCATGCCTTCCCTCAGTCAGACTTCTAAAAGGTTGCGGGATGAATCACACAGAGTATTCACTGCAGTGAATCAGGCAAACCCTCTTTTTCTATCACCCACCAAAAGACCCTCCTTTTTATTTAATGTCTGTGCACACGTTCCACTTCATCTCAGACTAGAAGCAACAGAAGAATTTTCTCTCTGTTGACACCATAAATCTGAACTAGATTAAAAGTACTACTACACTGTTGGGAAAGCTCTGCGTTCTCATCTGTCACCTGTGGAGGAGTAAACGTTAGAGACAAAAAAGCCGAACACGGCTCACCTGCATATGTCTGTTCAACTACTGCCATCTGCAGCATGGTACCGTCACAGCTGCCTCTCTTCTTCTTCAGTTCACTATTCAATTACAACTCTTAGAAATGTGCAGTGGCTCAGTGATCAGCGTCTACTGTATGCAGAACCAACACGCATGGAAATAGAACAGAGTAATTACAGCCCAAACCAAGCAAACCTCAGGCAGAGTCTTCAGAGGAATACCTTGGCAAACACTAAACTGCCATGACTTTGTTTAGAAAAGGACACTGAAAAACAAACCTTATTATGTCTATTTTCTGTGTCAGGCCAGTGTAATTTGTTAGTGTGAACAGAATGAGAAGAGACATGACTTGTAATGGTATAAGGAGGGCAACTCATTGGTTGTTGACTTTGCAGCCTTACAGCTTCTAAAATCCTAGAACAAATACTGAGCAGTAGGGACTAAAGGTGTTTATTCAAGAGGAAATAATTCAAAAACTCTCACAGCAAATGACACTAGTACTGTCTTCTCTTTTTTCAAGAGAAAGAGTATGTCTTTTTTCACAAATAAGGATCTAAAAGAAAAGACAATATAAATTTTCAATTTATATTCTGTCTATCACAGAAATAGGACCACAGTGGCAATGCTGTGCGTACACATGAATCAAAATATCTTGCTGTATGAAACCAAAAATATTTCTTGCATTTGTCTGTGTATCTAAATGATGCCCTAACTAATGAGCATGTTCTCTGCATATTGCCAAATCTCTCATTTAGGATGCTAACTCTTTAGTGACCTTGCTGCCTCGTGTTGATCTTGTTAATACCATAGTAATATCCTTATCCTTGTTGGAGATCAGAAACTGAAAATGGACTGAGGCTTTTTCAGCAGGATTAGAGGTTATTTAAATGTGTGTAATATAACCTAAACATAACATAATATAACACCATTTGGTACTGCACAGTACATCTGTATATATTTAATATCTGTGTTTAGTACATGCTTTGGTTGAAAGAGCTCGACCACAGTCCCATCTACTGTAAATCAGATAAGTCTGAAGTGCAGATACAGCCTGAATTCACCGTGGCATTTCAGGCATTTTTCGTTGGAATTTAAACCATTTAGCCTGGATGTGTTCCCTTATCCCCAAGTTCCAGACAGCTCAAAGCTTACTAACCTCTGACCTGCCATACATGCTGGAAATGTGTTTTTTGACAACTTACATCAGCTTACATTTTACACTTGTTTAAATCTGAAAATAAAAATGCCATTTATGTCACCGAGGTAAACACTCAAATGTGTCTCGTGGATTGCAAGATAAGATGAACGTTGTATTTAATGGCTTTGGAGGACTGTCAACATTGGAATAACCTACATATTTTAAATATCTGCATATCTTGATAGGGGGAAGAGGTGCGAAAGAAAGAAAGAGGTGTGCCTTTTCTGGCCTCAGAGTAGAAATACTAACTCATATTTCCGGCTAAAATTTAACTTGTTAAACCACAGTCTTAAAATGTAACATATAATTTTATGTGTTGTATCTGCAGATCTAACCGCTGATTACACTGTTTTTGGTGCCATTTTGAACTTTACACCTTGCCAGGTTTTCAGGACTCCAGATATAATCAAATTCTCCAACTCATGCCAGCCCCTACAGATGACTGAACAAGCACCTGCTGTGCCAGTCTGGGAAGGGGACAGAGCTGGCAGCTTGTAGATTAAATAAAGCTGTCTTGTCTGTGCCAAGGTAATGGCTTCTCAAACCAGAGTTAAATGTGTTACTGATTCTGTGTCTGTGTTGCTTTGTTGGATAATTCTGTCCGGGTTACTGAAGGAGGGGAGTTCTGCACACATTACATTTAGAATTCAAGCTGAGATCACTTCAATTTTGGGTCCACAGTGGCTGTTTTCCTAGTTTTTCTTGTGCAACACACAGTCAACAGTGAGAAAAATACATTTATAGGACTCTAGCGTAGCCATGCAAACAATTTATTCATTATGGATTTTCTTTATATATAAGGAGTAATGTGCTTTATATTTAGACCTTTGAGTTGGCATCTTGTCAGATATATAGTAACACATTCTCTCCTGTATTCTCTCCTGATGGGATGCACAGGGTTTGTTTTTAGAAACAAGGAAATGGGGTGTTTTACTGCATCCCACGCATCCCTTCTCAAAAAAGCTCTCATCCCTATGATTGAAATTTAAGATGGATTTACTGCATGTGTTTGACCCGTTCCAAGTACAAGAATTTTTTGTCACAACTCATATATAAACATCAAACACTATATGCATATTTATGCAACTACAGTGGCAGTGGCTCGATTCATCCATGGATGTATGAATGTTAGGTTTTTTTATATTTTCATCTCACTACATTCTCAGTTATATTAAAAATATCCTTATTTTCAAAAAATATATTTTTCCATATTTGTTTTATTTATTCACATCATCAATTAGTTTTATGTCTATGCACAAATAAAATTGTTATAGTTAGAATTTTACCGGAATGAAGAGTGAAATCACCTCTACCCCTTTTAGGTGTATGGATAACATCTTACTGACTTTTATTGGTAACACTTTACAATAAGGGTAAATTAATTATCAACTTATAAATACATTAGTTACTTAATGCATTAATAAGCAACTACCAGGTAACTATGGTTAACTAATACATACACTAATTATTTACTAATAGAATTTATGTTAACTAAGGCTCTTCTTCATACATTAACTAATGTTTATAACAACCCTTATCAGCCTTACTTAATGTAAGAACTATTAACTAATAGTTGAATAACATTAATAAATGATAATTACAGTTAAGTAAGGCTTAATATGTTCTACCAGGCATTTTATAATGTTTAATGTCTACATGAAGCTAAGTGAATAAATGAGCATCGACATTAAGAGAGGTGTTTACACTGTTCTTGATCTTTACCAAAAACAGGTCATATGTTTGGGGATGAACAAGTGGGCAATTATAAGCCTTAAGTAGGTATTCATAACACACTGCAATAAACATTAATGTCAACATGAAGGCTTTATAAATGCCATTAGTAAATGAGTAGTAGATGCATTACTTAACCTTACACACCTGTTAGTTTATGCTTATTAATGCATTAAGTAATGTTAATTAATGTGCCTTCATTGTAAAGTGTTCCTATTTTATTACACATTGGTTTTTGTTCCTAGCTGTTTCTAATACATGCATGATTCCTTTTTTTGTCATACAGTAACCATTACTTTTCTATAAGCATAACCATATATTGGTCATTGTAAATATGAAAGTGAACATCATTAACCATCACAACATAATCCTTTTTAAAACCTAGTTTTGTACCTAAACCTCACCAACCCGTTACCATGCTGCTTTAACTTCATGAAAGGAATAGCTAGTTCATTTTTACCATTTCATTTTTTTTTTAGTAATATTAGGCTGCAGCCTATGTCACTTAAACACGTAAATAAAACTGTACTATGGCTCATATCAGATATTAGGAATAAAAAGTACAATATAGGGTCATTTTAGTTAGTACACTGCCATCACTGCTATTGTTACTTTTACCTTTTTGGTGGAAGTTTAAATATCTTTAGAAAATATGATGAAATCACTGTGTGGTGGAAGAATACCTGAACATCCACGATGAACCCTTTTGAAATGCACTATGAGTTATAATGTAACATTTACTTAGTTTGTGACACACGTCAAGGGGCCATTTACAATGTCAAAACACTATCCGTTTCTTTTTTCCTAAATCAATTTCAGCTGAGATAATCCAATTTCTTATTTCATGACCACACACTGGCAGTTGCTATGACAAAGCATCAATCGTAAACTGTAACAAATGGTTTCAATTCATACAGGGAAATGGTTCCCATTTGTCCCCAGCTGGTCAATACACATTCGAGGTCCAGTTGAGAGCTCTTTAATGAATGTGTGTTGCCTTGTTTACCCTAGGAGAGAGAGACATAATTTCTCACTGCATCTCTCTTGCCACATTTTGCTGGAGCTTCATGCCATGATTGCTGCAAACCTGGTTTCCTACAAAATGTTCAGCCTTTTCTCTTTGGCAGGCTGTGGCACATTCACCATCAGGGTAAAGGATGGAGATAATCACTACAGCTTTGTATGCTTTATTCGCCTCCCCATTTTTAAAGGGCAACGCTTAAAGATGTCTCACTGTGAAGACATGCACACAATCTGCACTACTGAAAATAGATGGGACACTGTGGAGCTTGACCTATACTGTACTTGTTGTGATGAAAGGACATAAAGCTCCTTTTGCATATAAACCACTTAAGTGCTGCAAGTGAGCTCAAGGGCATGGGCAAATTGATAATCAATAACTGCTAAAGGTCTAATTTATCACAGTATTCACGTAATCTGATGTGTGGTTATTGATAGATAATGTCATTTCAGATGACAAAAACAGATAAGCTAGTAAAATAAGCTAAATTCAGGTGAAAGTCTGCCTGCATGTCTGTTATGACTTGTAATGACCCTTTTGTCTGTATTTGCAGATTTCTCCTATTGTTTATTCAGAGACTTGTTGCAGTGACAACTTAGTTAATATTATTGATCTATGATGTAAAGTGTTGGTCATCTTGGACTCTGCACTGCAGTTGTCAATAAGCATCCATTTACACCAACATCCAACAAATGGGGAAGGAATTCAATTTGCAGGCACCCATTCAAAACTATTTTGTTTTATGGTCTTGCTGACATCGACCATCAAGCAAAACCAATGTGGTGGAACATACAGACTGGCTGCAGGCTGAAAGTGGATGTTCCCCCCATTACTACAGATCAATCTACAGCCACTATGGAGGAAGTGCGGGTATATATGTATGTTTTTAAGGAAATTATTGCCTGGTGGACATGTCTATAGACATGACAAATTGGGATGCTTTTGTAACCCTCTGTGACCAAACTGTACTTAATTGCATATTGGAAGGTCTAAATTCAACCAAAGTGCAGACCAAAATAAACAATAAAGGTCTTCTAAATAAACCTTTCTCTCAAAGGAAATATAATACAGTCTGGCATTACTCCCAGAAGAACGCCAATGTAAGTACCACATGCAAATCCTAACCTAAAGCTATACAATATCTGTCCTTTGATGCTGTAAAGCAAAGTACCAGAAAGGTCAGTTTCTTGGCCCTGTCAAGTTCATCGGTTCGTAGTAGGGGTCTAATAGTGCTGAGATGAAAACCAAAAGTTTATAACGTCTTCTTGACAGAACTATACGGTAGGTTGAGTTTCAAAGGCTCCAACTTTCAGGTTTTTTTTCTATGGGATACAGAATCTATGACAAAAAACTTGGGTTTTAGCTTTAATTTTCAGAGTCTCAATCATCAATGGCAAAGTAAAGAAACACCGGATTACAAATCTCCTACTAAAGACAATGACAGTTCCTGCAGAAATTCTGACATGATTCTTCCATTCAACGTTCCACGTCTACATTTACACTCACAGATGATGATGGTGGGTGACAGTAGCTTTGAACTACACCTCATCAGTCACATCAGACACTCACGAACATGAGTTGTCCATGTCACATTGAAATTAAATTACCACCAAATTAATTGACAAGTAAACAGAGATGATGATGATAATGATGATGTGTATTCCGTTCCAGTGTTGTCCAGCAGAGGTAAGCAGAGACCTGCCAAACTAAGTAAAACTTGCTGACATTGCTTTTTTAACGAAGGTGCAATGCATCATAGGTGATAATTTAATTTTATTACTTTTACTCAAAACTAGAAATGGATTATACTTTCACGTTCACTGTTCCACCTTTACCAACAGCTGCTCCTGCTCCTGTTCCACAACATTGCCTCCATAAAAACAGATCTTTTACTTCTGCTCCAGTATCTCTGCCATTTTTGCACAGTGTCGTAAGAATTCTATTACCAGACACCTGCTCGACTGAGGCATAATGTATGCATAAGGTGAACCGGGACATCATTCATATGTGGAGGCCAAAACTCTCGCCCTAAAAATGCTTCACTATCCATAATCACTGGAAAAGAGCCGGCTATAAAACTTTCAATACATTTTTCTAAATATCACAAATACTGCACATTGATTTAGCCTCAGCCATAATAATGTTAAACAGTCTAATAATCTTTGGTAATGGGACCATGTGCAAAGTTTATCCGTGCTGACACTGATAGCAGTCAAGGCAGTCAGCCTTTCACTTAAACTTGTTCCTTGTGGCCAAACCAGCTGGCTGGATCCTACTAGTAACTGTATCTTAAGTTACATCTTCAACTCGCTAAATATGTCTAAGAAATGTATTAAGCCTCTCGTGACTGGAAAGGTGATTGATTATTATCATGGCACTGACTGCCTGTCACCTCCTCATCAAAAGTAATTACAATGCTTTGTGCTTTGTTTGCAGATTTATACTGCCCTCTGCTGGACCACACACAGATGTTAAACTAATAAAAAGGTTTTATATTTTACTTTATTTCTGTTTTTTGCTTTTCATTCTCAATTGGGCTCTAAAAACACAAATGTAATTATCTTTGTATCAAATATACTATATTACTAATATTAATACTATTAATAATATTGTAGTAAAATCAGCACATTTATTTCATCATCATACATTTGTCTGTTATGTAACTAAACTGAACATGTTACCCATGGTATTTAGGTAGTGTTTTATTATCTAACTATGAATTCAGCTTGTAGTCCATATTGCCTGACTTCTTAAAATAAGCAGTAATCTACACTGAGCTATGGAAAAGTCCCAGAGCTATTATTTTTATTGGAATATGAAGGAACATGAGGGCCTGCAATGTGGTCGTAGGAGTTATTTTAAGCTCTGCTTGCTCTAACCATTGCATTGATTAGACATGAATGAATCCTTACATAGGTCAGTGAAATCAGCACAAGGACAATTGAGCTCCTACTTTCATCACTGTCTCCCACGGTTCTAACAATAGATCTCACTCAGTACACGGGATCCTCCTTTCAATATGTGAATGGTTTGGCTGTAATTAAAAATTGAAGGTGCAATGAATCACATGTTGAAGCATATTATTCCTAAAATATTTGTATCTTTCCAAAATAATGAAATTTTTGCTATAGTTAAATGTGCATGTTGTTCCTGTTTATAAATCATAGTGATCAAGATCAACATGTATTGTTTGTATAGCTGGCCTAACTGACACAACTACTCTGTAATGGAGATGTATACCATTTTAACGTGCACAAAGATCAATAGATCTAACATTTTCATTCAGAGGAAACTCTGTGCTTGGCTGTGGACAGTTCTCTGCCCACAGGAAACAATGAATCAATATTTAACTCTCTTTCTACACAGTGACAGGGTGCCCCCACTAACAGAGAGCTCCATTCAACAGTACGTGATCTCAGTGGAGAGAAATGCAACAAAGCTGCAGGCGACACAAGATACATGTTTGCAGAATAATATAATTTTACTATATATATATATATATATATATATATAATTATATATAATTACAAAAAAAAGACCTGCCGCACACATGATTTACATTCATGATGGTGATCAAAAAAGTGAACTAACAACTGAATAAAGTGACCATATAAATATAAATATATATATATATGAATAAAGTCCATCAGTGTATGCCATATTTTGCCATATCTAAATGTACAAAATAAAGGCAAAAGACAAGGTAATTCGCAACAATTCTAAAATGTATTTGACATAAAGATGCAGATTCACAGTTTGTCCACTAAGGGGCCCTCTTCTCAAATATTGATATGACTATTAAAAATGGGTACCCAGCTCTGGTGTTAATAAGACAGACAGACACATCTTTAAGACAGGTTAGAATCGGCACTCATCTGCAGCTACATAGCCCCACAGCAGTTGATCATGTCCAGCATTGCATTTTTCTAGCCTGAACCCTGTCCTCCACACTGGTAAAACCACCAGGCTGTTTTAATGTTGTGGCTGATAAGCATAAGTTCAGTCACAGTGTACTGGACATATGTCACACAATCATTTTTGTGTCAGTGGCAGCTCTGACTAAAAAGTGAGATAGCGCCGCAAAAACCAAAACAAAACAAAAAAACAAGCAGTTACATTAAGAATAGAATAATGATGACACGATTTAAGAATTTATATATGTATAGTATCATTGGACTGTTACTCCTATTGTTTTATTAGTAAAATTATATCAGTCCTAATTTACAAAATTTAAGAAAAGGTATACACTTGCTCCAGCTCCATGTAAGCACCAGCATACTGCATATCACACATGAATTATTCAAGGCATATCAGTGTATGCAAGGACCAGTTTTAATGCAAAGTCAAATGGGTAATAATATTGTATGTTTTTGTCCACTGGATTGATGAAATCCAGTTGTACAAACAGCCAACATAATATGAAAAAAAAGGTTTTGCATGGGACCCACGTCCACCACTGACCTTTCTTGATTGAGTGTAATAGCATACAGAGCAAATGTAAAAAGGTCACTGGTAGAGACAGCTTTAATATTATAATTGACACTTTTTCCAGGGAGACAGTTCAGTTACAAGCTAGGCGCACACGATCCAGAACAATCTATTACATATTCAGGACATAATGCGGCCTGGTAGCCCGGAGGTTGAGGCAGAGGGCTGGGATGCAGAAATAGCAGGATCGACTCCCAGCTGCAGCACCCAGCCCATCCCCCATAACAGGTGTGTCCCTGAGCGAGACACCCAGTGCTAGCTCCCCGAGCACCACCTGTGGCTGCTCACTGCTCCCCCCAAGGGGGGATGGTTCAAATGCAGATAAGTAATTTCATTGTAACATGTAACAATGTACTCAATGGAAATAAAGCTGATTCTTCTAATGTTTGCATGCCAACAGTACAAGATGGGTTTCCTGGTTAAATACAACATGAAAGCAGTGATTTTGATATAATTATATGTTCGTCACAGGGTGCACTTATTTGGTGTAATAGTCAACAGCATTAATATGCAACAGGGGAATGGTGGTAAAAACATCAAATGAGTACACTTTCAGCTAGTTTCCTGTGTCATCTTCAGAAATAATCATCAGCCATACTGCTATACTCTGTGTAAGCTAATCAGCACAGAAAAATATTGTGTTCTGTGACTGTTAAGCACCTTCAAGTATTCTCTTACTGCCCTCTCCTTGTGCCATAATGATGAGCAAGCTGTCTGCTCAATTTAATCACCGTTATTCAGGCAGTTCAGCTTTGTACGTGGGTTACATTGTTAAAGGCCAAACCTGAAAATATAGAGTGAAGCACACTGCAGATACATCTTTGTCCCTGTGCTGGCTTTGTTTACATTGTTATTGACTGGATCAAAGACTCTGTCACAATTTTTTGAAGGACAGATTTGCATTAAAGCCACTGCTGTAAAGGGTTTTTTGTGATGTTGATGAATGAAAGAGTTGTATGAGACTAAAAACCTGTATTAAAATAAAAAAACATACTGAAGGACGTAGCCTGCAGAATTACTCTTACTGTCTTTAGTGTTTCTATTTCATGCTACTTTAGGCTCTTAAACCACTACTTTTAGCAGGAAAGGTTGTGTTTTTTTATCATTTACCTTTGATACTTGCTGGTTTATTGATAAGCGCATAATACACATACATCTTTTTGGCCTCTTACAAAATAACAGTGTCAGGTTGGTGTGTCACAATCCACCTTTAAGCTTCTCAAATGGTGTAATTTATGTAAATAATTGTAAATACTTAAGTTGCTTTCTAAGTAAATACATACTTATTAACTGAGAGGCTATATTATCCTAACAAAAAAAACAAACGAAAAAAACCTTCATTTAAGTAAAGAATCCTTTGTTGTTCTACTTCACTCTAGATAAAATACTTGGAAGGCTTCACTCGTACTAGCTTCACAATAAAAGACAATATTTACATATATTATAAAAGTATATTTTATACTTTCTCTGAAGTTTTATCAGAATAAATTATTCTTTGTTTAAATGGCACTTTTTGTTAAATAAAATGCCCAAAAGCTTATATACTATAACTTAAATATCATTGTTCTCTTTATTTTTATTTCCTGTTTTTTTTTACTTATTAGTGTAAACGAACTGTAATAGAAACATATACTCTACTCACTCTTTGTTCCCAATTGTAAATCAGTGGGTTTGCCTGTGATAGATTATTCCTGAATTACTGAACTAGATTGTAACAATGGCAACAGCAGGTGATTATTTTTGCAAAAGCTTAATAATAGGTTTAGCTCAATGGCTTATATGTTCTGGGTTAGGCAGATGCAGAACATTTTAATTAACGTAATTGGATAAACAGGAAGAGATAATTGGGAAACCTCACAAGGAGGGAGGCCTTTCTGTTCCGCTCTTCTGTGAACCATCACCAGGTAGGAATGATGACTAATGTATGTCTGTCAGCTAAAATATCTTAGAAATCCTATGTTTGTAACCTAATATACATGTTGGTAATAGCTCACACTTTTTGTTACTCTTGGTATGGCAATGTAATTTCAAATCACTGGTTCCTGAATTAAACTCTGATGTAGGATGTCAGCAGTGTTGATGGAAGTCAACAAAATTATTATTCATCACTGTCAGTTAAACTATTTACATACCAAATTTCTAAAAACACAGAAAAGGGTGTTTTCCTAACAACGACACCAAATACCTCTGTTACAACCCTGGCTCATCAATACAGCCCCAAGATAATGATAACAACCGAGATGTGAGGTGGTTAACAACATCGAGTATTTCTTTATTATATAACAGTTAACAAAAATAAGCATTAACTATGTAAGGATATAAAAGGAAAAACATGGGCAGATGCCATTGAAATCAATCAATAAATACAACTAAACAAGTCTATTTAATAACCAAGAATCTCCTAATCTGTAGGTTTGACTAAGAAAGAATAAAAGAAACTAAAAAAAATGCTGGTCTAACTATTCTACTGTAAGTACACAAACATAATGTATGTATGTACTTATGTAACCTCATTATGCATGTGCATAGTGACAATGAAAGGCTTATAGCTCTATTCTATAAGTAGAACCTGCTTGCATCTATCAAACCTAGTGTATTCTATACAAAAGTATGAATGGTTTCAGTGTCAGTGAGTCTAGATATACTGTATGTGTACAAGGCCACATAGAGGCGTACTGCTCTTACTACAATGCCGCCGCCCTGAATGAGTTCAAAACAGGGTTCTTAACAACCTTTCTGTGCCTATTCCTACTTAAGGGAATAAAAGCTAACAAAAGGAGATCTGGTCACTTTACTATTATGTTTAAGGTTTTTCTTTTGTCTTACTCTAACTTCCATTAAACTACTTTAGGTTACTGTAAGTTATCTGATTTAACTGGAACAGTTTCTCTGCACTGTGTTTACACATATGTCACATTCATCAAATTTGCCCTGACATCAAACCACCACAGAAAAAAACAGACTGCTGACCCACAGGTGACTGGAAATCCCTGTTTGAAGGTGATCAACGATCAACCACCGTCTCACACTGTTTGGTGACAAGGTTGCTTGTTTGGTGTAAAAACACAGAATTAGTCGAAATCCAGCTGCGTATCAAGTATAGAGAAAATCAGCATTGTTAAAGTTCAGCTCTCCACCTCAGCTTGCATGGTGATGAAGGAGACCAAATAACGCAGGGATCTGGGGACACGAGATGGTCAAGGAGCACATCGTAAGTGCTGCCTTTGTGATTTTGTCTTCACACCGGAAGTAGAACTTTCTAATCATTAGCCACCAAAAAAACGCGGCGTTAAGGTTGTCGATCAGTCAGTCAGGTTATTACTTTTATCCTAAATGAAAAATGACTATTTGACTTTTTCTAGGATCTAATATTATTTGTATTGTGACAAAACTTGGTGTAGACAACCATACCCACTGTCTGCTGATGTAATAATTTTGACTAACACGACTGTACACTTTTATCCATAGCATGGCTTTTATACACAGTGAGACTAAATTAATTTATAAGATGCTCTCCATGAGATTCAGACGCTAAGATTAGCCTGATCGTGTGCAGAGATGACACATGTAGATGTGTCTCAGCTGGTTGATTTCTTTCGACTCAAGGGGTTTGCACCAACACTGTATGTGACAAATAAGTGCCTGTATGCACCCGCGAACCTCCCGATGCTTTTGTGATTATAGCATTTAATGGCTCCCTCTCAGTAACACATTGACATTGTCCACCCCAGATCCTCTCCAAGATGGCTTGATTTAGCAAACCCCTTGAACGGGGAAAAAAAAATCTCATTGAAGAGATGGATTGCTGAGAGGGCTCTCCAGCAGGCCTATAAATCATTCTTTAATCAGAGCGCAGTGAGAGTGAGGTTACACACTCAGACCCCACATTAGTACGAGCGACTCTCTGCTGTCTATGGTTGTGCTCCTGCAGGTTGCCTTCCAAACTCCTTTGCTCCCGTTTGTCCTCCATCTTCTCTCATCCTTTAAAGCCTGCAGTACGAAGCATTGTGTCATTTACCCAAACCTGAGAGAAATGTTGTTCAGGAACATTAATTATTTGAAACGCCAACACTCTGACATCTAAGATGTTTAAATAGCTGGTCATAAATCACCGCAGTGCTTTGGTTATGGAATTATAACACAACTGGGAAGTAGATGTATAGAATGACAACCGCAGTTTGAACAAACTTTCTATTCCAAATCTGTAAACCATCAAATAATGTGTTTTCTCAATACTGCTGGCCTATTGGCACTACAAAAATGTTCAGTCCAAGGTCATATTAGGAGAATTAGCAATAAAAGCACAAGACACCTGAAGCCAAAATGATTCCCTAATCATCAAAATCTAATTAAGTGAGTAACATCCAACTTTCAACATAGCTTGAAGAATGGCATCGTTGATAAGCTTTGCTTGCTGAATCTGGACTGTTTAATGTGAAAACAACTTTCTATGCTCAGAGACAGTTCAGTTGAGATTTGTGAACATGCACTACTCCTCTATAAAGATATAGATCAGAGAAAGTTGTCCCAGATTTAAGATGGCGGTTTCTCATAAAGCAAGGAAGATTAAGATTACAACACAGTTGTGTTAAAATAGCTGCCTGGTGATACCAGTGATTCACATATGGCACTCACTGAAAAACATAAAAATAGCAAGATGATGTGATTTCATAAAGAGCAGGCCGACTTTCATTTCCTCATTAGGAGCCTAATAAGTGTGTGATTAGCTTTTTGTCTCCTCGGGCCAGAGTGATGTTATTGCTCTTTTGTTCACTCTGAACTTGACAGCCCCATCTTGTTTCATCTGTGCACGCTGATCGACCAACAAGCTGAAGATTACTATTATTTCAACACATAAATCATACACGTCAGTCCGTCCCTCCTGCTTGGAAAGTGACGTGACAGAACGCTTCCCTTTGTATGCACTGCAATCAATAAAGACTGAGACACTGAAGTGTGTGAAAACACACTGTGGTTAAAGTCACATTGCCACTCATGTGCTTCACGTAAATAAAAATGTTTGAATATGTCCTTGTGGAATAATACGTTTCTTTTGGCTGCTCGCTTTTAGAGTCATAAGAGTGGGTCACTTTGCATATTTGATTTAACACTAGTCATTTGATTTAACCAGACTTGGGTCTGGCATAAGGGAGAGATGGGGTCACCACCAACCGCCAGCCCCGGGGTTTTAATACAGTTGGAAATTGCTGACTGCTTTACATACTAACATAAAGTTAAGACATGTTGAATCCTGTGATTGTTGATCATTCTGATGCATTGAAATAAAATGAATGGAGAGGATAGATGTTTCCATAGATTTCTTTATTGTTTGAATGAATTATATTTTTTTCTCTTCCTTTCCATCACTCATAGTTCATATAAACCCCTGCGTTCTAATAGCATGTTCATTAGGTTTGAAGTGTACCCACAGTCATCATAGCCACAGTTTGGTCACAGATAAAGAAGTACACGCATTCATTGTTGGATTTAACTTCTTTCAGCTCACTTCAAAAGCAGCCTTACACTGATAGTGTGGCAAAAATTCAAGCTTTAGTAAAGGGACATCACAGCCTGCACTCTCCGGATGTGTCAGCTCCATCATCTGGAGCCTCTTAGTTTTCATCTTCTTCAAACAGTGTTCAGCTTGACTAGGATAAGGAATAGAGAACTGTATTTCTAGCTCTATATTATCATATGCGCTCAGTTTGGGGGTATTGTATAGAACTTGATTTATACGAACTTCACTTGTGTGCAGGGAAACCTTCAGTGACTATATCAACGTATAACTGGTAACAGCTGAAGATTATTAAATATTCAGATTTCCAATCACTTGGTAAAGTCCTGTTTTTTTGTTTCGCTTTTCGTATGTCAACTCCTCAAGAAAATATTTGGCCCTTTAATCATTTTATGCCCCAATCAAGTTGTGTTTCTCTGACATCAGAATCTTGTCCCTGCAGACTTTTACTCACCTGTAAGCATCGTTGGTTATAGAGCACACAACCTTGCCATTGGTCGCCAAATTACTCTTAGCTTATTAAAACAAATCGGCAGTGTGCTGTAGATCGGTGACTCTGGCACTCCTCTTGATTCTGATATCATTGAAGGCCAATGTCCATGCAGATGTTGCTTTACATTATGATTGTGCGCATTTAGTCACAATATAGCCCTTTTTCTTTATATTAATAATATATAGATAATATTTGTAGTGTCACTGTCTTCAAATCTTTAATTGGTAATTGAAATTGTAGGCTTGATTATGACCACAATGTCAGTGGCTGTTTTGATTGAGACTCCTTTTACACCATGGTCATAAAAAGTGACATGTGGCCCACAATAATTATCTTACTGTTAATTTCCTTCACGGTTGGCTTTTGCCGATTCTGTATTGCTTATGGACTCGGTTACTGGCAGAGGAACAGATATTTCACAGAGAAACAAGCACACAAATAAATCTGGCCCTCCTGATCTCATTGTCCCTGAAGGTCTTTACCAGAGCTGAATGACAAATCACACCAAACATCTACAGCTGTTTTTGCACTTAAAGCACACCCGAACCTTCTCTCTTTGTATCCTGAATCTTTACCTCTGTGACACGGGCACTGGGAGGAGCACAGGGATGATATGATAGAGTCAGAAAAGAAAAAAAAAATAGGTAACTAAACATCTCCTCAGACTAATCAATTGCAAACCAAATAACCTTTTTTGACTCAACCATGAACTGGATGACTGAGATTCTTCATAGACACTTCCCGTAGACAGTGTCAAAATCATGTGTGTAGATCCACATTCAACCAAGCTCTTAAAAATACAAAAAAATTCAGGGTTCTGTGATCTCCATACAATAAAGAAATTCCGATCTCTCTGTGAGAACACGGAGATTGTTTCTAATGCAGGTTTCCATGGTCACAGCGTAACACCTTTCCTTTCAAACGCTCTGTCGAATCCTGATAAGAACATTAATTGAGACTAGATTCCTGGAAGATAAAGGCATTGAGTATGTATTGATGACAGTAAATGAGATCTGAATATGTAGTTCGGACCAAGAAGGATTTAAACATAAATTATTACTACAGCTCTGTGAGTTTTAAAAATTCTCAGTGACTCTTTAATATTGGATTTGGTTTAGTGCTCTGCTGATAATCCACATGTGTTCATTGGTGTTTGTAAGGGTTATGCCAAATAACAAATAATATTGTTTTTACATGAAATTTCCCTCATTTCATTTTTTTCTGGAACTGTAATTTATCTGAGCTGTGACGCAGTTTTTGATTATAACGCACAGCCCTTTCAGTATTTAATACCTCTTTCTGCCTACATCACCAACTTCAATTGTGTGACCTTTGTTTTGTGAATAGATAGAACTTTTTATGCAAAACAAGTGCAGGTTGTTAAAAATGGACACCCATCATCACAGCAGTGAAAGTACAGCCCAGTAACCTTCTGTTCATCTAGACCACCATCTTCCGTAAGTTGTTTGTAACACATCTAAACCTAGTTAAGTTTGGATTCAGAATTAAAAGGAAATAAAATAGAAATGAAAATGTTTAAACTCTACAGATGTAGTGTGGGACGATCAGGGCACAAAAGTACAAAGAAACAAGATCAGCAGCCTTTCTGATTTCAGCTCAGAGCTTAATGAGTGTTTTGCCCAGGTGCACTGATGTGACTGTCCCTCCCATCGATTAACAGCAAGATCTACATCAGCAGTACATCGCTGCATCACAAAGTACTGGTAAGATATGGAGCTACTAAAAGCAGTGTGTGAATGACTGTTTGCAGTCAGAAAAATAAAGCTTAGCATTTTTCCATTTCTTCCTTTTTGTGAACTTTATTTGTATTTATGGCAACCGATTTCATTTCTACAATCTTTAAGCCGGAAGATGTTTTACGTAATATTCTGTGCATGGACGCTTCACCTTGTGTAGAACTTAACCACTCTTCAGTTTGGCTTGAGGCAGAATCACCAAATTAAATATTTCCCTCTCTGTTTGTCATAATTTGCCGCAGGACATTCCAGTCAATATTTGTCACTGTTGGTTATCTCTCAAGGCCATAAATGAAACATGAAGAATGTTAACATCAAGTGACAACTAAAGTTACAGAACTAAACTTTTTATTTCCACTATACACTGGTTGTTGACTGTGGCGGCCCTCGTGTTATGGGCCTTACCTTTCTGCATTTCTATTCTGCTCTGCAGTGCTTTCTTCCTGCAGGTAGTTAGCGGATGGAGCTTGATTGAGCCTTTACCATCTCACCTCCAAAGTACATAAAGGTCAGCCATTGCACTTCCTCTCTCTCGCTCTTTCTCCCTGGCGCCCTCCTCAACCCACCTCCCTGTGTTTGGTGGTTTGTTGCACTTTTCCCCAACACTACCTCATCCACACATCACATCAACATACTGTTGATGTTTAGCTAACAATGTTGCTTTGAAAATGAACCACTTTGATAAGTATATTTTCCGTTTATCATAGTGTTGCACAGAAGCTTATGTCCAACATCATGATCATTGTTTTTCCCATTTCCCAGTCCAGGGCTGTTCTGTGATCTGGGGACACTCCCAGGGACATTTCTAACTATTAGAGAACAAATTGACCAGTCCCTGTCTGTAACTGGCACGGACAGACACACTTGTCCAACAGCTGTAGATTTATTTATAAGACCTCAATCTTACTTAGACTGCTTCCTCCCTGTAG